>JZLH01S0402306.1:45379-69917 GCA_001188425.1 Eucidaris tribuloides | reverse complement strand
ATCAATCAAAGAAGATTCCCCAAATGCGACATACCCTCCCTACTCAAAAGTATTGCAACATACATTATAACGCATGCATTTTAAGTTGAAGGGGTCTTTCTATAATGATGTCCTAAGAAAGTTTATAATTGGAAAATAACAAATTCCTTGAGAAGAAATCAATGAACAATTGTTTTTCTTTCCTTCTCCATGGCGGAGAGATTATCAAATGCAGGCGCACCCATGGCAGGGGGGCAGGAACATAAAATTTGATATTTGTTCGCCTTCCTATAGGGGTGGGGTGTTAATTCCCACTAACATCGTAATTCGGTTTCATATTTCCCGTAAAATGGTTTGAATGGCTTGGAAGGACCTCCAACAAACAAAAAAATGTCATTCTGTTCATTTGACACGGTCTCAGAAAAAAGACACCACGCCGCAAAGACGAAAGTGCCTCCTATCTTCATAAGATAGTGAAAAGGAGGATGAGGCTACTAATGTAAAGATGATGACCTTCTCTCCACATCTTTATATCAAATGTACTAAGAAGTCGCATTACAGCAAATTTTAGGATGTTTGCAATAATAAACCGCCTTTAGAATTGAGAAAGAATAAGAAATTACAATTGAAGAGGTCTTTTTCTGAAATATGGGACGTATTCTTCTTATCTTCATAGATATAGTATGATCAGTTTCAATTAACCCTGCGATAGTTGTACGAGGATCGTACGATGACCCATGAGGTTGCAACCTCCGTACGATATTTTTGCCCCTCCCCAAATATCCTTGGTCACATTTAGCCTGCGATGACCTTATGGAGCCCGTAAACTCATCGTATCTTCTATATCGTACGATCTCCGTACGGTGACAACCTTTGACTGTACGATTTTCGTACGCTTTCACAGGCTCCCTAACGGCGTTGTTGCCTCTACGATTTTGGTTAGCGTGAAATTTGACAAACATTTAAAAATCGTAAGCCCGTAGTCGGTAGACTTATCGTAGATGGCATCGTACGATCGACCTAGGACATCACACCGAGGCTGTGCGCTGATCGTGCAGTCATTGCACGATATCGGCTATTGTAGTGGGTACTTGAACATTCAAAATGATACAATGGCTATACACAATCTTCGTGCAGCCCCTGCACGATATTGTACAATCTCTGCACGATATCGAACCATGAGACTACAGGGGTATCACGCGAGCTCTTACGAAAGCTATAGGATCTCCGTACAGCCTCTGCACCTGCCCGAACTCAAAGGCCCGTTCAATAAATCGCACGATGCTTGTGGGATAATGTGAACACATGCGTCGTAGCCTGTGGCCATCTGCAATGCCCTTAAATCGTACGATAAATCGTAGATAAAGTTATCGTACGGCGTGCGCAGTCAAATGTGACCTAAGCTATAGCCGATATCGTACGATGACTGTACAATCGGCGCACAGCCTGGGTGCGATGTCCCTGCGTCGATCGCAATATGTCATCTACGATAAGTCTACGGGCTACGGGTTTACGATTTTTAAACATTTGTCAAACTTCACACTAATTAAAATCGTAGAGGCTACGATTCCCGTGGGGAGCCTGTGGAATCGTGCGAGAATCGTACAGTCAGAGCTTGTTACCCTAGGGAGATTGTACGAAATGGAAAATACGATGAGTTTACGGGCTCCGTAAGGCGCATTACCTCCCTTAGACTATTGAGTTATTAGATCTAGACAACTTTACTCCACGGAAGGAATAAGACAGTGATATATCACGCATACCTTGCCAGTAGGAGTATCAGCATAACTTTTCAAACTTTTGTATTCTAGGATGCTTATTTGTCCTATTTGTAGCTCAGATATCACAGTTTGCCTTTTTTTGATTGAAACTCCCGGGTATTAAATTGTGTCTTTAATATCAAAGACACAGGCTAACATTGTGGAGCTTCAAATAAAAAAAAGTCAAACTTAATCATGTGAGCTACATAGTAGTGTTTGAATGGACAAATTAACATCCTGGAATATGTTGGAAATTTATGCTGCCACTAGCAAGATATGAATAAATATAAAATAAGTACTCGGGCCGAAATAGCATAGATCTACACACAGTAAGTCTATGGGAGGAAATGGGCAGGTGAACCCGGTCAACTGAGACTGAATGACTACTTACCAGACCAATGCTCCAACGTTGTTTGATAACTCTGTTGCAGGTGAGCTGTACACAAATGGCTGAGCAGGCGGGTAATACTATAACTGATTTGGGAAAAATGACCTTTTTAAACGTTTCGTGTACACATAGATGTTAATTTTTTTTACGTTATTTCTCGTTTACTAAATCTGATTATAATACTTTATCATTTTTGGTAGTGTATGGCTTCAAGTGTTTACATTAATGTTTGTTTACTGATCTTCTTTATTGTCTCGTGTCTACCAAACGGTTACAAAATCAATCTGGTCTGTCTCATTTTCTGCGTTACAAGGTTTAAGCATTAATATTATCTTGTTTTGTATACAACAATATTGAGCGAATGTACCTTTTGAATTTTATAACACAATAGCAGTTCGTTTGGTTTGTGTAAACATTTTTAGACAAAGTTGGAACATACATGAAAACACTTCAATATCTGCAACATTCAAGAGTGTGCATCAGAAATGCAAATCGTTTTGAGTACAACCACATTTAATAAAAGTTTTTTTTTAAAGTAATGTATAATTTCTGTTGCTTTATAGTTGTTTGTCTACACTCAGTTGGTTTATGTATTGCGTGTGCTATGTCTGCACGCTACAATTGGAATGGTCTGGCTTCCACACTGCAAAAAGACGGGTTATATGCAACATGGAGTTAAATTTTCAGTGTTCATTTATGGTGTTACATCTACACCCATGGGTGTCATTTCACAATGTAAAACCTTTTAGGAGGTAAAATAGTTCCTGTTTATTCTTTTTGATAATTAACTTCAACAAGAAGAATACGAACTTCCCGCTAAGCTACTTGATGTTGGAAAGAAATTGTGGTCAAAAATTACACCAAAGTAAAACTGCTCCAACTTCATTAGAAGACCACATCAACAGGTGTTGAAACTATACCGGGCCGGAGCTATACCATTGCAATTACCACCAGTTGTGTCTAATTAACACCATGAAGTGTCATTGTTGAATTAACACCAGCGGAACGTCAAAATATAACCAGCTGCAGTGTCAACTTAACACCAAAAGTGTCAGGTGATTACTTTTCTACACCATCACCGTGCAGTTTCAAAGATTCTCTGTGTGATCTTCTATTGAAGTTGGATCGGTGTTGGATCTAATACCCGTGGTGTTAAATTTATCAACGCTCTTTTTGTAGTGCAGTCATTTGAATGAACCTACTATGGGAAATTACTGTCATCAGTCAACTGTCATGAACCAAGACCAGTGAGGTGAGGAGCCGTACAAGCCGGCGTCAGAGGGTGCTTGTAGTACCTGCACTCGGAGGAGGAAAAGGTCTCACTGTCTGGAATTGAGACTACCCGTGGATGTTAATCTCCATCTTGTTGATATTTTTTAACCATGGTTTTTAACCATTGGTGACATGAGAGAGATTTTGGGCGTAATAGATGAATTTTCATTGTAAAGATATGGACATCTATTTGTGAACAAATACTGCCAATTTGTGGGAAATTTGATTGGGGCAGGAAAGGGAGTTACACGGTAAAAGTAGGGAGTTGTTGGTAAAAGTAACTTACCATATTACAACTAGTGGAACAAATTTTAAACCTGGAATGTGCCAAGGCAATTGTTTATATCCATGTTATTGGGGGGGGGGGGCTAATCCTTGCTCATAATAATTCTAAAAAGCGATTTGTGACAAAAATGATGATGAAAACATAAATAGGCGTAGTTGCGAATCGAATAATCAGAGTTGGTCGGATGTGAATCAAAAATTGAGGTTGAGGTTGGATATCGCATTCTGCTTTAACCCCCTTGGTACTATTGTGCCCAAACTCAGCAGACTTTACATATAATATATTGAGTCTAGTAATGAAAGGGTTCACTCTGTTCGTTTCGATCGTTAATCTCCACCAATTTGTAGAGATATACACAAGTCTATTGCACATTATATCAATGGCCGACAATACTGCCCCTCCCCCTCCCATGACAGAAGGGGATAACTGATATTTTAGTGTTTCAGAGATATTAAGAAAAATGTATTTTGTTCAAGCCTTAAAATACTATTCAGTGTTTTGTTTTCAAGTTAACATATCCAAATGTGCATTTCAAAGGTCTTTCAAAGTCATATGACAATTTCCTAAAAATCCCGCATTTTTCGTTCAAATTGTCAGTTATGCCCTTTTGTCGTGGGGTTCCCAAAAATTTGATATTAAGTAACTGTTAAAAAAATGCAATAACATCACAAAACATTTATTATAGTTGGTTTCACGATTGCATTTATTTCTTTTTCATAAATCAAACTCTTGAAAAGGAAATAAGTTAATGGTGTTGCCATGGAAACCAAATCATTTCCGTGTAAACGTAATTAAAACCATATTTAACTTTGACCAGTTTTACATAACTTTACCAAGTCTTTAACAAATGAACAGAAAAGGTTGTCTAATTTCAACAAATTACAAACATTGACATAATATTTGATTTATTTTGTTAAAAAACTATAAAAAAAAATGATGAAAAGACTGTTAGAAACCCCTTTTCAATTTTCAGTACTCTCCACAATTTCTCCACAGGTCTTTCTTTCTTGCTTATCTTTTCTGAAAACTATGAACTTTATGTTTTTAAACAAAAAATATGTTTTTTTAGATTGTAATTTTGTGCTGCAGAAATGCAAAATATGCTTCTGTTTTTTTTTTTTTTTACATTTGTCAATGTGTGTGTGTGTTTATGACAGTGTTCAAAATCTGAAAACAAGTGTGTAAAAATATTTAAGGGGGAAAAATGCATTTTAAAACATGAATATATGTCTGTTCTAAGGTAAAAAGAAATTTATTTTCAGTTTTTGAAACTTAGAACCCTGTATCTTTCACATTTTTTGAGAAAAAAAAATCAGATTTATGGCCATTCTTGTCCAAAAAAGGCCATTTTGCGTGACAAAAGTTTTCACCACCAACTTTGAAATGTTTGTAGAATTCACAAAATAAGAATATATTAATTTTTCGTGTTTATTTTTTTTAGTTCATATCATAATCTTTCCAGTGAGACTGCATTTGCTATAATTTACTGCATACTTTACATGAGGTAACCCCTGGAAATTACCCTGTGCTGTGACAAATGATACTCCAAAAAAGCCCCCTTTCAGGGTAGTGCATCTTTTGAACCACTATAACATCTGATAGGGAGGGGTTAGAAGGTTGAATTTCCCATCCTTTTATGCAGAATTTAATAAGCTATAAGCTCATTATAATTGTATTTTACTAACAAATAAATAAACAGGAGAAAAATGCAAAAAAATCTACCCTTACCCCTTAATTTTGAAAAATGTGTAAAAAATCAGGACATTTCTCCAAAAAAAAAAATAAAAATTGGGAAAACCAATCAAGATATAGGCCTGAATATTTTATCAATTATTCCCCTTATATTTCTCCATAAGTGATTAGATTTCTGATATGGTAGCCTGCGTAGTTTTTTTCAATTTTTTTTTTGAGAATGGATTTTACTCATTTTCAACCAAAAAATGAATATGCAATAGATCAATTGCATAATATATTCAAATTTAAACCTAGTGAAGATTTATTTTTCTCACCTGTTCTTATGAATACATTTTCAGTACCAAAAATGTAATGTGGATGCATTAGTAGTTGCTAGATGTGGCAAGCCTCCTGGAAGCTATCAGGTTGTTAAGAGCATCCTTTGTCAGACAGAATAGTATGCATACAATTTGCATTTACTAAAAAACTAGTCTAAAGGTAAAATATGCCCAGGTCTGGTTTCCAGACATTTAGATTCACCCGTCTTTATATTGATAATAAAACTGTTTGTCTTCAGTCAACTGCTTTTAGCATACTATAGTCTTGATTTGAGGCGGAGTGAGTGTCTAAGGAGGCCAAAAAAAAAGTCGGAGAGTGGGTGTTATTTACAGGTCAAAAAATTGCCTGGTCTGGAAGTGAGACTACATATGCCCATTAGCTACATTGCAACATACACACACCAACAAATTCTAAAACATCTAAAAAACGAAAGCATATTTTGCATTTCAGACTTCAGAAATGATTTCATCACAAAATTTTAGTCTAGAAAACATATCTTTCGTTATGAAAACATAAAGTTCATATTTTTGGTATTTTGGCAGTCAAATGGTGGTAGAACCTTGAACCTTGTCATATGTTGCAGTGTATGCAGTCTCAGTTCTAGACCATGCAACGTTTTTGACCTCCATAGTACACTCACTCTCAGACTGTTATACCTCCAAAGATACTTACTTGGCCTTAAATCACGACTCTTGTATTATTTGAGGCAGTTGACCGAAGATAGAAGTTTCATTATCAATATAAAGACGGATTAATCTAAATGTCTGGAAGCCAGACTAGGGTATAATTTGCCTTTAGAAAAGTTTCGTAATGATTGAAAATTTTATGCATACTATTCTGTTTAACAAAGGTTGCTCTGAGCAACCTGACAGCTTGCTGGAGGCTTGCCAGACATAGCAACAACTAATGTATGCATAATGCATATTTGGTGTTGAAAATGTATTCATAAGAACAGGTGGGTGATTGTTACAATGTTCAAGTGGCTCAGGCTGAGTGCACAAGGAAACTGTGCGGTTATACCTTTTTGTCATGGGGTTTACATGAAGATTTTGATGTTATGTCATTTTAATAAGCGGATTATAAAACAAAGGGACACTTCTGATTAATATTTGTTTTTGTTCTGCATGTTTAAAATGATGTACTGAGTCCCCTACACTATACAGCGTGTATCAAAAAAAGTAAACACTTAGTAAAAAATTTATCTAAAAAAATTCTCATGATTTTGAGATTATTTTTTATATGAATATGTTACCTTGGATCTAAGCTATCTCACGACACTGTTGGTTTTGAAAGTATTTCACGCATGAGTGAGCACAACCCACTTTTGTCCAATCAGTCAAAAATGCATTTGCACACAGAATTGTGTTCTTATAATCAACGTTTAATGCCTCACAGACCGGTTCTTCAACTGATGTGCTAAAGTATTGAATTCTCAGCATGCTCAGAGAAAACCTAATATCATATCTGTGACAAGAAAGACAAAATGAAGCAATGATTCAGATACGCCATCGTAAAAAAGAAGAAAATGTCATTTTTTCATGGTCAATTCACAGTTCATCTTGCAAACATGACATTTTCTTCTTTTTTAGTGAGGTGTATCTGAATCATTGCTTTATTTTTGTCTTTCATATGAAAGAAATGATATAAGCTCTTCTCAGAGCATGCTGAAGATTGAATACTTATGCACATCAGTTGAAATCTTTTGCAGCATCGGTCTGCAAGGCATTAAACATTGACCATTAGAATGCAATTCTGTGCGCAAATGCATTTTTGGCCGATTGGACAAAAGTGGGCTGTGCTCACTCATGCGTGAAATACTTTCAAAACCCCCAGTGTCATAAGATAGCTTAGGTCCATGGTAACATATTCATATAAAAAATAATCTTAAAATCATGAAAAAATTTTTAAATAAATTTTTGACTAAGTGTTTACTTTTTTTTTGGATACATACTGTATAACTCAATTTTAAAGAAAATGTCAGTTATGCTCTTTTGTCATGGGGGGGGGTAGAAAAGGGAAAAGGTGTTTTAGTACTTCGTTTTAACAAACAATTATTTAAATTTATGTTGCACAGCAAGGTATTGAGAGTGACACACACACACACACACACACACACACCCACACACACACACACCCACACACCACACACACACACACACAAGAGTTTAAAGGCTTGATTTTGCCATGCTTCTAAGTGTTGTTTACACGTACACACGCGGACACAGGCGCGGACGTGCTCACTCACACGTATATGCAGCAATGGAAATCACTTGGAGTCACATGACACTGAGTCATATTACTCAGAGTCATGTTCACGAACTTAGATATTTTTGCGAGCTCGGAGAGTATACTACGGGCGGCAATGGTTTGTTATAAGGATCTAAGGGGACACGCAATGCCTTTGAATTGATTATTATAGCATGTTGTTTGTTTAATGAATGTTCAACTGTTTTTTCGTCTAGTGTTTTGTTGTTCTTCTCTGTTTCTGGTTCCTGTATTGATGAGAATGCCTTTAATGACAAAATAATGAGTCTAATGGTCTTATTGCAGACGTATCTTATCAACCCAGAGCGGTTAATGAAGGGGTGTGTTCACATATTAGAACAGCCACTGCGTGCATTCTGTGCAATGGTGTCTGCATAAGTACTACGTTCTATGTATATGCGATCGCCGCGCCGTGTTCTTGGTGATTCTTGCTGAAGAAAATTAGACTATATCCAAGTCCTCCGTACGTACCGATATCCGCAAGTTAGAATACTATTCATATCTTGATCTTGTCAATTGTTGCTACATCATTGCATTGACTAAAATTGCACCGATGTTACCTGTGCTAATCTCATCTCGATCACAGTTTTGGACTGGTTTGATTTCGTCTGCCAGGCGTTAGCTCGTTGCTGCTAGCGCCTGGCGCGATCCGGCGCCGGGGCTGAAACTGTCTGACTCAGTGAGGCACCGTCCAAGTCGTAGCTATTTTTGTTGTGACAAGTCTTGTTCTTCTTCTCTTCCAATGAAGTACAGTTCACCTTGGTAATGGTGCTTGATTATAGAGTAAAGAGTTCCTTTATGTACCCCCTAAAAAGTGCTCTAACTAAAGAAACCCATCTATTTCTTCTTCTCATTTTTTAGCGTACCCTGTCTCGACACTCACTTCAAACAATGGTGATAAAAGAACACAGTCACGTTATCAGACACCGTACATATATATTATGTTATGAAACTCACTGATTCAAAGTCATGATATGGGTTTGTAGAATGACTTGAGGTCATAAATGGATGGTACTTACTTAACTTCAAGTTGTGGCAATCTTTATGAGTTTTCGTGTAGATAACATAATCCCTATCTCATGTATCTGTTTTTATAAGTGAGAGGGAGTGGGGGGGGGGGGTCTGAGCATATATTAATTTAACACAAAAATGCCGACGAAAATACTCAGGCATATTATAAAAATCCTTTAAATGTTTCAATCCATGTCCATGCATGGCCCTGGGAAGCGGGGTGCTGGGGGTGCTGAAGCACTCCCAGAAATTTTTCAGGGGGTGTATGTCTATTTTTCTTCAAATTTGGCCGCAGAACGACTATTCAGCTGTTGATTTGGCCGCGAATGTGGCCGTGAAAATTTGTTTTGGCCGCGAAAATTTTTTTTGCCTACAAAAATTTTCCGCCGACCCCCCCCCCGCACTGAGCGACTTTTCAGCTGTTGATTTGGCCGCGAATTTGGCCGTGAAAATTTGTTTTGGCCGCGAAAATTTTCCGCCGACACCCCCCCCCTCTACTAAGCGACTTTCAGCTGTTGATTTGGCCGCGAATTTGGCCGTAGTAAATTTTTTTGGCCGCGAAAAATTTTTTTTGCCACACAAAAATTTTCCGCCGACAACTGCCCCCCCCCACACATGGAGCGGCTTTCAGCTGGTATTTGGCCGCCGAATGTGTTGCCGTGAAAAAATTTGTGGGAGCCGCGAAATTTTCGGCCGACCCCCCCCGCCCCATTGAGCGACTTTTCAGCTGTTGATTTGCCGCGAATTTGCCGTGAAATTTTTTTTTGGCCGCGAAAAATTGTTGGGGCCGCGAAATATATATTAATCTCTGTCACGCGCGTGAAAAAAATCGTTCCCAGGGCCCTGTGTCCATGTTCATATTAGAGTGCATACGAACCAAAGTGACATTGGAAAACTCACTCATCAACAATAACAAATATTGGGTGACTTACCGAACTTTGGTCATTTTGCAGCTTTTCAATTTACACTTTACACCACATTTTAAAATACTGCCCTTTCCGTGATATTATAATCATAACAAGTAGGGTGCTACGGCACAAATTGTCGCCGGCGACAATCTGTGACGCGGCGACAATTTGTGTGGTCAGGTTTTGAACAAATCGGCACAGATTGTCACCGGCGACAATTTGTGACGCTCTTGCTGATCCCAATTTTTTGCCTCACTGGCGACAATTTGTGCCATGAAAAAAAAATTATCGGCACAAATTGTCGCCACCGTCACAAATTGTCGCCACTCACTAAATATGTGTTTCTGTATGTATGTCGGTTCGTGTGTGTATTGCTTGTGTGTCTAATTGTGTGTCTGCTTGTGTCTGTGTGTCTACGTGTGTATATGTCATTATGTCTGTACGTCTGTGTCTGTGTGTCTGTATGTGTCTGTGTTTCTGTATAATGTATGTGTGTCTCTGTGTATCTGTATGTGTCTCTGTATGTGTCTGTGTTTGTCTGTGTGAGTCTATGTCTGTTTGTATTTCTGTGTGTTTGTGTGTGTCTGTGTGTTCGTCTGTGTCTGAATGTGTCTGTTTGTGTGTTCGTATGTGTCTGCATTTGTATGTGTCTGTGTGTGTGTCTATAAGTATGTCTGTGTCTAGTCTGTATGTGTCTGTTGTCTGTTTGTGTGTCTGTGTTGTGTGTTTGTATGTGTCTGTGTGTCTGCATGTATGTTTGTGTGTTTGTGTGTGTCTGTATGTGACTGTGTGTGTCTATGTGTCTGTATCTAGTCTGTATGTGTCTGTTGTCTGTTTGTGTGCCTATATGTTGTGTGTTTTTCTGTATGTGTCTGTGTGTCTGTTTGTATGTCTGTGTGTTTGTGTGTGTCTGTGTTTGTCGACGTGCTTGTGTGTCTGTATGCATCTGCTCTGTTTGTGTGTGAGTCTGTGTGTCTGTGTGTATCTGTATGTGTCTTCTGTGTGTCCGTGTGTGTCTGCGTGTCTGTCAGTATGTGTATGTTTGTGTGTTAGCGTGTTTGTCTGTGTGCATCTATTTGTACATACTCACAAACAGAATGGAAACATACAGACGCACAAACAGACACATACAGACACAGGAACAGACACGTAGATATACACACAAGCGCACAGACAAGCATACAGACACACAAACAAACACACATACATACAGACACACAGACTCACTAACAAACACAGACATTGACAGACACATGTAGACACACAGAGACACACAGACACATACCGTACACACATACAAACACATACGGACACACAATCACAAACAGACGCACAAACAGAACAGATGCACACAGACACACAAATAGACACACACAGACACTTACAAACAGAAATATACAGACACACACAAACACAGAGACATACAAACAGACACACAGACACATACAGACAAACATGCAACACATAGACACACAAACAGACAACATACACATACAGACTATACACATCCAGACACATTGATGCACAGACACACAATCAGGCACACAGACAAACACGCAGACACACAGTCACATACAGACACACACATACAGACTCACAGACACATACAGACATACAAACAGACACATAAACACCCAGACACACATACAAACACACAAATAGAACAGACACATGCAGACACACAGACATACAGACACACAGTCACATAAAAACACACCACACATAGACACACAGACAGACAGACCCATACAGACTAGACACATACAGACACATAGACATGCACAGACACATACAGATGCACATACAGATACATACAGACACACAGAGACACATGCAGACACACAGACAGACACATACAGACACAAATATAGACATACAGGGACACACAGACAAACACACGGACACAAACACACAGTCAGACAAACAAACAGATACACAAGCAGACACATGCTAACACACACAAGCACACCTAAACACACACACACACACACACACACACACACACACACACACACACACACACACACACACACACACACACACAGCACAGCACACCCACAAACCCACAAAAAAATGAGTTTATGCCGAAGCATGCTTTGATTCTGGCTGGCGATAATTTGTGCCGTCAGGTTTTTCACAAATCGTCATAAATTGTCGCCGGCGATAATTTGTGCCGCAACATAGGGTATCATTTTAAAGAAAATTAAATAATCTTTCCGATGATACCAAGCTTGCATTGATTATTACTACGAAACAGGAGATATAACCGATCAAACTCAGATTTCCAAACTGTTTTGTGGTGCTTTTAGACAAATGTGAACAAGTGGGTCGATATTTTGAATTAAGCTGCCGGACTATGGCGACAATTTGTGCCGTCAACTTCGGGCCCAAATTGCCGTCGGCGACAATTTCTGCTCACATTGCAACATTGCTCTAGATTGACACAATGAATGATATGCCACACTGATTAAAAGAAACAAAACATAAACAACTAAACTATCGTATGTGCTCTCAATTTTTATTTATTTATGTATCAGCCATTTGCAGTATATTCATACTTTGGGACCGTAACAAAATAAAACCATCTGTTCATAGAGCTGGTAGTTTGACGGTGAAGGGTCTAGATTTACACAATGTGCTTTAAAATCGTATTTGTAGCAGGCGTGGCGACCATACTGTTTTATAATTAAACATTATAGATTAGACGTATACATATTCATGCTACATTGGTGAAGGTGTGACGGCGATACATATATTCCTGGAAATGACGTCATCCAGTATGAGCAACAGGTGGAGGGTTGCTCTTATTCTGAAAATAAAGGAAAAAATATTATTTCTGTAATAAGATATTATTAGGTGATGGAATAAGCAGAGAAAAAAAATCACCATGAAATCATCAGTCACGCGAAGATTTATTCGAACACGAGCCACTGAAAAATGCGACAGCTAATCTCACTTTACTTTTATTTCGTTGATCAGAGTTTGATTGGATTTATTTGATTATTTCTATCAAATACATTGTTCATTTCGGAAACTCTAAGTTATTTACGTATACCCATAGTTATTAAGAAATCATGATTTTCTTTTAATTAAAACAAAGATAAGTCGCGATTTATTTCATCCCCCCCCCCAAAGGCACCAGGCGTGTCCGTGTTTTAAATTTGAAATTACCTGTAGAGGGGTTTGTAGGGAATTTCGAATCATTATTTCCCGTTGAATTATCAGTATCACAAAAGGGTGATTTAAAACAAAATTATTATATTTTTTTAATTCAAATCCAACAATGTGTCATTTAATTGATTTTTTTAAATTTTAGCTCGAGAGGTATCAATCGCGTGTATATTTTCAATTCGAAATTAAATCATGCGTTCATACCAAAGGTATAAGGTTTTCAGATTGCCCATCTCGTGTTCCATCTGTGCTTGTGCATGCATCACCCTGTTTCTTATGTTCTCGTTAAATCGATAGCTTTTGAACCGTAAGACTTAGTAAAACTTGAATCAAGTGTGTACCGTGTTGCAATCAATCATGAACTGATAGATTTCAGAGTAGCAATGATGTCAGGATGATGTAGTTGAAAGAGGTCAAAGGACACAGGACATTATACATACTGCATTCTGGCTTAAATATGGCAAAAACTTGAAACAGTAATCTGACTTTAATGAAGCTTTGGTCTAGTTTGAACTACGGTGTACCAATGATCTTATATATTTCAAAATTGAAAGGTGTAATGTCACAGATCCTTGTATATACATAGTGTATCCGATTTCACACATGTATTGTGATGGTTTTGGTAGATCTGTCAAATGTTTCATCAATCTTTGTATGTGGGATAACCTCGCTAGTCATAAGGACCGCTATTCATAAGGATCAGTGGTTCATAAGGACCGTCATTCATAACGTATAATTTCCTATGCATGAAGGGTCGTTATTCATAAAATCATAGGGACCATTATTCATAGGGATTGCCATTCATAATATTAGAAGAGGGTTGCTATTAATAATCGAAGAAAAGGATCATTACTCATGAGGACCACTGTCAGGGTCAGTATTTATAATACCAATTTGGGGTCGTTAACCAAAAGGGTCGCTACTCATCATCGAAGAAAAGGGTCGCTATTCATAAAAGAAGAGAGTCGCTATTAATAAAGGTAAATGTGTCCATAGGGGTCGCTATTCATAATCGAAGACGACCTCTATAAATACTGACATTTATGAACAGTGACCCTCTTCTCCTGTTATGAATAGCAATCCTCTTCTTCAATTATGACTAGCGACCTTAATGAATACTGACCTGTATGAATAGCGACCTTCGTTTTGTATTATGAACAGGGACCTTTATGATTAACGAACCTGCTTTGTTATTATGAATAGCGACCCCTTTTCCGTATTATGAATAGCAACCCATATGTGTTATTATGAATGACGGTCCGGATGAATGATGATCAGTATTAATTGCGACCCCTTATGTCTTATTATGAATTGCGGTCCTTTTTAATATTTTTTCTTATGGATAGCGGTCCTTATGACTAGCGAGCGGACCCCTTGTATCTAAAACCTCAGAGAACAACATGAACTATCTAGCAACAAATGAAGAGCTTAGTTCCAAAATACGCTAAATCCATTTTCATCAAAAATGAGTTATCAATATCAACAGATTTGCCATCTACTTATCCAGTTATATTACAAAATTTGAAGTTCAATTCCACAAGCACGTACGAAATATCTTAGGCTTTACTTTTATTTTCCCATAGACGCGTGTACAAGCTCAGGCAAAAAATGCATGTTTATCCAAAGTTACTAAAATGGATTTAGTGCATTTTGGAACTAACTTCTTCAAATATTAAAACTGCCATTATGATATTTAAATGGTCTGCGAGTAGATAAAGGAATTTAACAGGATAGCAGGACAGATAACATACAACAGGCAGGACAGATAACCCCCCAATGAAGGGATAGATGTTAAATCATGCAAGTAATTATAAACAATTTTGTGACTGTCAGTGAAAAACTGTACAAAATTGCCGTAATATTCATCTTTAAATGTGGCATGATATAAAACAAAACATTTGTATTTTGCACAAAGGGCAATGTAAGTGATTTAAATTAGTATTTCCCCCTTTAAATCGGGGTGCTATAAAAGTGATCTTGTCATTTTGCAATAATCGCAATCCTTATAAAGTATATCAACTCCTCTTAAATATGATACACTATATTTTCTTTATTTTGTAGGCACTGAGTAGACATTAAATCCAAATAATGGGCAAGGTGAAAAGGGAACAATGCAAAAGGCGCTGGTAAGTACGGATATCGTTATGTTGTGCACGTTTCGACTTAAATTCACATAATAGAGCGTGATTTGGTAAATTCGAGATGACCTTTTGGGCTTAACCCTTTACACGCTAAAGAGTCGATTTTGCATATTCGTACAATTAAATTGAACAATCGGAATAATTATGTTTTTTCTTCACTTTTGCACAGGAGACACTGGAAAAATAGCTGGTTTGCTTTAGGAACATATACAGAAAAAAAATCTTCTTTCAATACCACAAAAAGGAAAGCGAAATTTAAAGAAAATGTGACAAGAACAGTTGTCATTATTATTCTCCCAAAATAAATTCAGCGTGTAAAGAGTTAAACAGAATCCGTGGAATCAGAAGAATCAGAAACAGAATCCGTGGAATCACAAGAATCCACTGGAGAACAAGAGTGATGCATTTTTTTCATTACCCTGGATCATATTATGATGTACTGCACATTTCATGATTGAGGAAAGCACTACAGATGGGGTATCATTTAACAAAGAATAAAGCACTCTTTGTAATGGACACGGGAACTTATTTGACAGAATCAACTACGTATTTTCCGCTTATCAACAACTGAGGCTTCCTGGTCAAAGAATTTTTAGCTCGATTACTTACGTTCTCCCAACCAATCGTTGATAGTTTTTATTATACCTACGAAAAATAAACAAAGAAGGAAATTTTTTTTAAAAATAACAAGACACACGAAGTAGAAGTAGTAGTAGTAATAGTAATAATAGTAATAGTAATAGTGGTAGTAATAGTAGTACTATTATAAGTGTATGACAATAATGACGATGTAGGTAATGATAATAATGATAGTCTACTGTAATGATAGGCTACTACTGCTACTACTACTTCTTCCTCTTCTTCTTCAACTACTACTTCTATTATCATTATTACTTCTACTACTTCTTCTACTACTACTACTACTTCTACTACTACTACTACTTCTTCTACTACTACTACTACTACTACTACTACTACTACTACTACTACTACCACCACCACCACCACTACTACTACTACTACTACTACTACTTCATCTTCTTCCACTACTACTACCACTACCACCACCACCACCACTACTACTACTACTTGGTTATTCTGATTGATATCATGTTTGAAATTATTGGATAGTGAACATCTTTTTTGACCCCAGGGTATAAAAAAATGAAATCTGGTCAGTGTTCACTCAACCTGGTTAATTCTAAAACGACAGTTTATATGTAAGCATGTGAATAGTAAAACAGATCACTCGTATGTTTTCATTTGGAAAAGTATTTAACGATCCAGTTGTTTGTAAACTCCGGAAGATAAAAAAAGGGCCAGATACAATGACATTGCGTACGCGAATGCACCTCAGAATTTTCAAATTTAAAAGAGTGAAAACATTGGTAACATTGTTAAACCCTTTCCCTTCAGAATACATGCGTTCTACCAATTAGCAACTCCTTGGCTTGCTAAAAATTAAACTCGTGTAGTGCGTATTTGTCATGTATGGTATGTGACATTTATTTGCAAACCACAAATGCGACCAAGCGCATTCTGCATTCTCGCATGCAGATTAGTATCCATAGACCAATACATGAACACTAAAATAACGCTATTGAGCCGACCCGACTAAAAAAACACACACAAAAACAAAACAAAACAAAACGACCGTGTGCCTTGGTTTATGACCTCCACATGTTGCAAAAGTTTGAATATTTTTTTTTTTCACCCAAAGTATTTTTCTTTCTATGTTTATGTGTCATAGCATGTGCGAATTTATCAGGGTATTGTAGTGACAAGTCACAAATAACTTACTGGTCATATTATATCATGAATTGATGGCAAAGAGCCATTTGTTTGAATGGGTGTACTTATTCAGACTGCTGGTTTAGTTGTCCCTTGTCTTTGAATTTAACGAAAGTCGCCTTCATTTTCGGGACAAAGACGGTCAGTGCTCGCCCAAGCGACATACAAATGAAAAAAATAACATTGCCACCAGCATTGTCATAATGGTTTCAGGTACATTGGGTCTTTAAGTTTTACATTACTAACTTTCATTCATTCATTCATTCATTCATTCATTCATTCATTCATTCATTCATTCATTCATTCGTGTTTTGCGTACGCCTGTTTAAAACAGCGCGCACTATCTCCTGGGGCCAGTTTCATAAAGCTGTTCGTTAGTTACGCATGACTTTACGAACGACTGGTGATCAGTTCTTGTGCTAAATGATTAAGAATGTGACTAGTGTAGCACCCAAGAACATGTTCCAGTCGTTCGTAAAGTCATGCGTAACTTTACGAACAGCTTTATGAAACAGGTCCCGGGTTTGATAATGTATAGTTCAACAAGAATATAATTTGTGAAAATGATATCCACTCTATGCCAACATCGCAATTTGCTTGAAAATCTTAACATTCTTGGGACTAATGAACTAGAAACCCACCATAGTTTATTCCACTTGCGAAGCTCTTTCTGATGATATCGTTCTTACTCCTCGAAACGCTCTGTTTTGTTTTCTTCTAAAACTTGAAGAAACTGTCGGGTCAGTTTTTTGGCCCCTCGCCTACCTCCCTCGAACCATTTACAAGCTGGAAATGTGACGATCTGGTGTTCCAGTCGCCAACATTAGTTGCCACTATGACTTACATTTACAATGAGACTCCAAATATAAAATCATGTTGGGAGAATTTATGGTGAAGTTTAAAAAACATAAACTTACTTTCATCCTCCAAGACCGCAGTCTCGCCAACTGGAGCTAAAAATGTAATGAAACCAAATCTTAAAAATGAGGATTTAGGGTCGTCTTATTAATTAGTCATACGTGTTAAAGAAGAATCGAGTGTTGTTTGTTATTACTGTTATTTTTTAAATTATTATTATTATTATTATTATTATTATTGTTGTTGTTATTATTTTAATTATTATTTTCTATTATCGATATTTATCATTATTTTATCATTATTATTATAATGACACACATTTATACTGAGATTCCAAATAAAAAATCATGTTGGGAGAGGAATTAGAAGCATAAACTTACCCTCATCCTCGTCATTCTCGGCAACTAAGTTTAAAAGTTTAATGAAACCAATATTAAAAATGAGGATTTGGGCGTAGACATCCAATATACGTTTTCTCTTTATCGTACGTTGTAGTTGTGCTCGTACAGTATTTCTTCTTTTTTCTATCTTTATTTACTTCTTCTTCTTTTCTTCTTCTTCTTTTTTCTTCTTTTCTTTTTTTCTTTTCTTTTTTCTTTCTTTTTTTTCCTTTGTTCTTTTTCTCTTTTCTTCTTCTTTTATCAGTTCTTCATTTATTATTATTTTATATATCTATTTTTATTGCGAACTACATTTACAATTAGATCAATATATGAATCATTATGGAAAGGTATATTAAGCATAAACTTACCCTCATCCTCGTCATTCTCAGCAACTGAGGTCAAAAGTTTAATGAAACCAAATTTAAAAAATGAAGATTTGGTCGTTGACATCCAACGTTTTCTCTTTAATGTACGTTGTAGTTGTTCTCCTGGTAATTATTATTATTTTTTTACCATTATCTTTATTATTATTACCAAATACATTTACCTCGAGACTCCAAATATAAAATCATGTTGGTAGAATTGTAAGCAACATAAACTTACCCTCATCCTCGTCATTCTCCGCAACTGAGGTTAAAAGTTTAATGAAACCAAATTTTAAAAATGTTGTTATTGTTGTTGTTGTTATTGTTGTTACTATCATTTTTATTATTGCAACATACATTATGCTCCAATTATAAAATCATGTTGGGAGAATTTCTGGTGAAGTATAAAAAACAAAAACTTACTGTCGTCATTATTTTTTTATTATTATCATTTTTATCATCATGTTGTTATCATTATTATTATTACTACATATATTTACACTGACACTCCAAATATAAAATTATTGGAGATTTCTTTTGAAGTATTAGGAACAGAAACCTTCACCCTCGCCATTCTCAGCAACTGTAGTTAAAAGTGAAACCAAATTGTAACTAGAGCAGTTCGACTGTGTGCAGTCGAGGGGTATGCCTCTGCATTCGGCACTACCAACCGATTTGATTGAAAAGCCTTATGCATGCATGTAACCCATTTGATCAGAAATGTGTAAGTTACCTTGGTAATGAGACCAAATGAGGTTTGTATAAGCCCTGTGACCTTTTAACTCCAAAATATAATCAGTTCATGGGGGCCTCATACTGCATACTTGACTCAAGTCACAATAAAATCCGACAAGCGATTCGTGAGTTATTATGGTACTGACCCAAATCAGATATGTATACTGCGGCCTCGTGATCTTTGACCTTTCAACTCCAAAATAATCAGTTAATCTGTGCTTCATACTAAATACTTTGACCAAGTTACATTTATTTCCGATAAACCGCTCGTGAGTTATCATGGTAACAAGCCCAACATCAGACATGTAGGAACGGTTATGATCTTTGACCTTTCATCTATCACATCTAAAATATCATCAGATCATTGGTGCCTTACAATACATACTTTACCCAAGTTTCATCAAAATCCTATAAGCCATTCTTCAGTTATCGCGTAAAAGACAACAGGTATGGGGCCTCGTGACCTTTGACCTTTGACCCTTCAATTCTTAAATATAGTTACATCAAAATCCCACCAGCTGTTCTTAATTTATTGTGGTAACGAGCCCAAATCAGACATGTATTAGGCCACGTGACCTTTGACCTTTCAACTCCGAAATCTAGTCAGTTCATCGGTGCCTTATAATACAAACTTCACACAATTATATATAATATTATACATACTACACACAAGTTACTGCTTGGTCCATAGATGGGCGGATTTTCGTGATTCCGCGATCAAGCTCAAGGAAAGGTACCGAAAAGATCATCATATGTAAAGAAAACTTGACCTTCTGTGAACAGTTGACATGTAATCTACCTTTTATTCGCATAAGACTATATTTGTTTTGCTTTTTTATCCATTGTTTCTTAATTTGCAATAGTCTTGGTATTTGAATCTGACCTCTTATACCATAGTGTATATGATATTTTGCCCATAAACTTTGATATACTTCGATAAATTGAATTGGCTTCATATATTGTATGTCTACTCACAGTTATTGTGGATATTCAAATACACGTTCAATATTTTACCATGTTACTAGTTTACTAATAGTCCCGATGGATTGTGACTTACATGTTTATTTTTGACTTCTTTTTTAGCATATGATACGGGCATTGCAATATACATAAAGTAAGTTTATGTTCAACTATTCGTAATAGATTATCTAAAATGCTGTGATAATGATATTTGAATCCGTCTTTTCGTGTGAATTATAATTATTTTGGTTATTGATTACCTCTTGTACATTATATTTCTCCCACATTTTCTGAGTTTTGTCTTGTTAGATTAATTATATAAATATTTGACTCTTTTAAGATCCTCTACTTTCTACTTCAAATTTGAAAGTAGTTCTTACTTTTCGTATGTAATTGTAAGTGACTTTTTATCAGGTAAATTACGTCTGTATAGTTTGTGTAAATTGTAATAATTGTTTGTTTTTGTTGTTGTGTGTAACTGTAACATGAAGTTCTTTCGTATACAGTGTATCGATAATGCGTATTTTTGGTTTCTTGATGAGATATTTCGTCAGTATCTCAATGATTTGTTCCCGAAGTCTTTGTTTTTTAATCCTATTTCTGCACATGAAATTTTACATGTTTGTAAGTCATTAAATAAAAGTAATTCGTGCGGTCAACATAACTTAAGTAGTAATACCCTGAAACAAATTAATTATTGCATTGTTGATCCCTTAGTTTTTATTTTCAATCTCTCTATATCAAACGGTATTGTTCAAGACAAATTAAAAATTGCTAAGAAATTTACAGACCCATATCAATCCTGCCCAGTATATCTAAATTACTCGAAAAATGTGTTTGTAATCGCCTTTACTCGTTTTGTTTAAAGTGATAGGCTAACATTGTGGAGCTTCAATTTAAAAAATCGTCAAACTTTGATATCTGAGCTACATAGTAGTGTTCAAATGGACAAATAAACACCCTAGAATACAAAAGTTTGGAAAGTTACATTGCCAATGGCAAGTTATGCATGAATAAACAATTAAAACTCGGGCGAGTTTTAATAGCCTAGGTTTACACACTGTAAGTCTATGGGAGGAAATGGGCAAGTGAATCTGGTCAACTTACGATTGTCACTTTTTTAAAGCACTAAATAATCATTTTGAAATGCAGTTTTTTCAGGGCGTCATTTTTAGAACTTATCAAAGACACTGGTAGCATGGGGAATCATGTGGCTCAGATTTTTTTAACTGTGGTAAATGTTAGCCAATACCTTTAAACTATAAACTATATTCTTACTGACTGTCAATATGGATTAAGAAAAAAATCATTCAACTTTTCATGCCCTCATTCATTTGCAAGATAAAGTTTTGTCTGCAATACAAAGCAATACATTTGGGATTGGGGGTGTTTTTTGGACTTTTCTAAGGCATTTGATATAGTTGATCATGAAATTCTGTTTACTAAACTCCAATATTATGGTATTAGAGGTACTCCTTTGCAGTGGTTTGAAAGTTACCTTAATAATAAATTTCAATATGTAATATATAATAATCATTCCTCATATTTTTGTCATATTACACATGGGGTTCCCCAAGGTTCAATTCTCGGTCCATTATTATTTTTGATTTATATAAATGATTTTATAAAGTCCTCTGATAAATTTGAATACCTAATGTTCGCCGATGACACAACCTTTATTTATACGCAACCTGATATTGATAATTAACCAAATAATGTCAGTATTGAATTGGATAAGGTCTCCATATGGTTTAAGTCCAATAAGTTGTTAATAAATCTTAAGAAAACACATTTAATCACCTTTTATAATAGTTTCTGTAGCATATGAAATGATCTTGATAAATTAGATCTTAAAATTGAGAACAAACCATTAGATAAAACTAATACTGTCAATTTCCTTGGGATAGTTATAAATCACAATATGCACTGGGATTCTCACATTGATTACTTAATAGGTTACGTTTCTAAATGTATTGTTATACTATATAGATTAAAAGATACAATTCCTTCGTCTACCTTGTTTCTCTTATATAATGCATTCATGCTTTCCCATTTAAATTATTGTATAAATGTGTTATTTAAACTGCAAAAGAAAGCTTTACGCATATGTCTAGGCTATCATTATCTTGCCCATTCGGCCCCACTATTCATTAAACTAAAAACATTAAATATTTTTGATTTATATTACTATGAAATGGCTCTGCTCAGGTTTCATTATTTTCAAAATAAACTTCCTACTCATATTTCCAAAATGTTTACTATAAATAGGAACGTACATGACTATAACACACGAAATAGGGACTCCTTTCACTTATAGTCAGTAAGAACAATTATTGCTTATAAATCAGTGAGAACAAGTTTTCCTCTAATATGGAACTCAATTCCCGTAGAAATTTCAACATGCAAGAATCTGTCTCCCTTTCTCATAAACCTACAGCAGTATCTTTTGTCTAAGTACTTAAATTATTGAAACATTTTCAATTTTCATTTTTCAACTTTCCCATTTTTTGGAGTAATATACCGTTTAAAATTTCCATACCCATTTAAAGATTGTGTCATTGATTTGCACGTCAAAAAACATCTAAATGACCGTCACAAAACTGTTTATAATTACTTGCATGATTTAACATCTATCGATTCATTTGGGGGTTATCTGTCCTGCCTGTTGTATGTTATCTGTTCTGCGTGTAGTGTGTTAAATTCTTTTATCTACTCGCAGACCATTTAAAGATTGTGTCATTGATGATTAATGAATGAAATCAGCTGAAATCATATCCAATGTGAAGATTACTATAAATAAACACCTCTCACAGATACTTGGGGTAAAATATTGAGTTTTGGTGAAAATCTGGACGGTTAAACTTCATCCTTTTTCAAATGGCTCTGAAGCCTTTTAAAAAAAAGTCTGTGACGTCGACGTGCACGGACCGTTCCAGAATTGTCCGATCAGCCGTTAGCCGAAGGTCACGTGGAGTTTAGCCGTTTAACCAATCAGTGCGCTCCGCTGGTCTTGCGACGGTACACATAACCGCGATTCGCAGTTTGAGCAAAATTTAAACTCACGGAAAGAACAACATTCTGGTAACATGTCGTTATTAGTTTTTCTCATAAAACAACAAATTCATGACGTATGGATCTCAAACTTTCAACACACCATTTGTAAGTACTAAACTACCGTTGGGTATTGATAATGAAGGGAAGTAATGGACTTGCACATAATGGACTTGTCAGATACACGAACGTTTCTTATGTCTGTATTCATGTTTGTATGTAGGTAGGTTTTATGTACTTTGTACAGTATGTCTATTTGGTGTATTTGTTTTTATATTGTTGTCATTATGGGAACTAAGCCTGACAAGACCCAATAGGGCTTTATTTTTAGTTTCCCATTTTCATTTTTCTTGCTTTTAAATATCGTACTGTACATGTGTTCTTGTTTTTTAATGAAAAATGGAATAAATAAATGAACTTGAACTTGATTTGAACATTAAAATGCGACCAATCATTCTGAAGTTATCGCGGTAACGAGCCCAAATTAGACGTGTTTTAGGCCCCGTGACCTTTTACATTTGACCTTTCAACTCCAAAATCTAATCAGTTCATCGTTGCCTTACAGTACATACTTGGTCCTAATTACTTCAAAATTCGATCAGCTGTTCTTAAAGGGCAGTGACATGATTGGGATAAACAAAAAAATGCCTCTTGAATCAAACTGGTTGAAAGATATATCAATGGTTACACCAGCTGGATTGTATATCCTGGCTGGAAGGATTTATCTTAAATTTGTTTACTTAAGCCGAATCAAGTGTGAACATTTCTCTCGTGCCCCGATAAAAATACTTCCCATAGAACCCTACACAACAGATTTGTCTGTCACAAGGCATACAGATGGAATTTATTTTAGAACGAGTCCACTTTTGACTATATTTTCACAGTGGTACCCTTGCACAGTTTACTTGATTCTTGAATAGTTTCACCCCAATTTGATGACTATCCCCAATCATGTAATTTACCTTTAAGGTATCGCGGTAACGAGAACCGGTAACGGACGGACGGACGGACGGACGGACAACCCGAAAACATGATGCCTCCGGCAACTTCGTTGCTGAGGCATAAAAATGATGATTTGGGCGTAAACATCCAATATACGTTTTCTCTTCAATGTACGTTTTAATTGTTTTCCCGGTAATTATTATTATTATTATTATTATTATTATTATTATTATTATTATTATTATTATTATTATTATTA
>JZLH01S0402306.1:22142-36833 GCA_001188425.1 Eucidaris tribuloides | reverse complement strand
ACACACACACACACACACACACACACACACACACACACACACACACACACACACACACACACACACACACACACACACACACACACACACACACACACAGGCCCGTATTCTGAAGCCAGGTTTAAATACCTTCAGTCTAATTTAGACTCGAGTTTAGTTAAACCTGACATAAACCCGAGCTCCGGTCTAAGTCAGGTTCAACTTCTTTTCTGTTTCTGAAAGTCAGGTTTAGTTAGACCGAGGTTTAACTTTTGTCCTCGATTGTGATCGATAGCAGCTAGATACATATTAGGGTTTTTTTTTCAATTGTTTTGTTGTAAAATTATACAAATGTTGCCTGAATATTTACCATTTTATATAGCTGAATTATTTTAAGAATATAAAATGAATAACACCATGGTAGAATGTAATTTGCTTTTGTAAATCAGGAATTTGTAAGCCCTCACAACGTTTACAAAAGATAATCGTCTTGAAATAAGAATATTTTACCAAACAAACAGCGTGCATTCAAGATCAATGCGCGCATAATTATCCGGATTTCGTCATCAGCCTAGAATGGACGATCAAGAAAACTGACAAGAAGGGTTAGAAATTCCGTTTTTCAATCAAGACAAACTGACCGGATTGAATAATGAAGTGGAAAAACGTGAAGAAACAAGACTCTAGAATAGGCCTACATATGCTTCTTATCACATGGCGAGTTGAACGTCCTTTTATATAATTTATTTAGCCTCGCGCATCGGTGCGGGTGCGAGTGTTACTGTTAATGTTGTTATCTGGCAGTGGATGACGTGGGCAATTTACGGGAACTGTGGCGAAATTTTTGAGACTTGTGCCCACTTTAACACGCCAAAAATGTATTTAATTCGCTGGTTTGTTGGTTCAGATTGTACTTTAAACGTTCAATATCAATGTAATTTTAATAATTTTGAGTAATTTCATACATAATGGATAATGGAAAGTGGCAATAATTGCACTTTCGCACCGGTGCAACTTCATGCAGCAACGACTGCTCAGTGACTGCAGGCCGCGCCGTGCACGAAC
Source organism: Eucidaris tribuloides (assembly GCA_001188425.1). Taxonomy (NCBI): domain Eukaryota; kingdom Metazoa; phylum Echinodermata; class Echinoidea; order Cidaroida; family Cidaridae; genus Eucidaris; species Eucidaris tribuloides. Next base: position 35,789 of record JZLH01S0402306.1, on the reverse strand, counting down.
GTTGTTGATACGCACCATGCCACACAAAAATTGCGACGTGCAGTACGGTATGCCTGAGTCTGAGACGGCCTCTTTGCAAAAAAGGGTGCATTTGAACGTCCTAAAAGTCGTCATGTACGCAAAGTTGCCATTTTGAAAGTGAGTTAAACCAGACTTAGACTCGGGTTTAACTTAAACTAGAGTACAGAAACGCAATGTTACAAATTCGGATATTTAGACTTGACATCGGATATTTAAACTACACTGAGACTCGGGTTAAATTTAAACGCTGCTCAGAATACTGGCCACCAGAGTTAAGGCTTCATTTTCAATGCTGCGAAGCCATACACCCGGGGGGGGGGGGGCACTGTCATTACAAGGGTGTACACATGCGCGTATGAAATAACCCGAAAAGGGTTTGTTTCACGGTCGCGCGGCGATGTACGCGCTTAGATTGAAATAGGGTATCAAATCGCCCAAAATCAGGCAAAAAAGATGTATACTTTTGATAGCGATGTTTGCTTTAAAAGGATATCTTTACAAACATTGGAAAATAATTGTTTAGGGATTCTGGAGATCGACAGATTAATTACTTGTTTAGGGTCTATTTTGAAAGTCCATACCGTGCATGGTCATAGTTGTTCCCCCCCCCCCCCCCCACCAATTACACTTTCACACGCGAACACAGCACTGGCACCTCACACACACACACACACACACACACACACACACAACACACACACACACACACACAACACACACACACACACACACACACACACACACACACACACACACACACACACGCCACACACAAATGTGTGTGTCAAATACATAAACTGTGGACAGTGTGTAATTATGTTTGCCAATCACGATACGGCACCTCTCGCTCGGTGCGCCGCTTACGGATTACTTCACAATAATTTAGAAGTGTAATATGCCAACACAAAATCTACCCCCAAACAAATATGCCTATCAGATGAACTTTCATGCCAACATAATACATATCATTTTAGCTCTGTTTGTTTAGTTTCGATTCGCGACTTTCAACACATTCCTCGTTCCAGTGTTGAACATATAGCTGCCGTGAACAATCAATGAATCACAATGGAATGTATTTGATTTTATTATTGGCATAAACAAATTGAAAGGAGCACATTGATTGAATCTTTTCCACGCACTACTGGCGTCATAATTCGTATAAAAGTCCATCTCTCTGGTATAACCATCACCTGACCATTTTTACATTGTGTCAGTTCGTCAGGTTCCCGGGTCAGGTTACTTTGACAGTAAAGAATATATAGTATGCTCTACACTATTTTGAAAGGGTATGCATAAAAACCACACACACACACACGCACACCACACACACACACAGCCACACACACACACACACACACCACAACACACACACACACAACACACACACACACACACACACACACACACACACACACACACACACACACATGAACACACAGACACGCACACGCACACATACGTACATACATACTATACACGCAGACACATGCAATATGTGCATGTACACCTCTTTATGAGCAATCGTTTCTGGACCTCCAAATGATTTTGCTCATTACGCCACTATCCCGGGGGGGGCGGGCCATCAAACATAATGCTGTACACATGCGTGACCAAATCATTTCCAGACACCCCCTAAACAAGTTTTCTCTGTGTGCAAAATAAACCCCTAAACGAGTTTTTCGCCGTGCTTCATTTACACATTTTAGCCTCCAAACATACCCTAAATCGTTTGACTATAGTCTTTCAAAAAAAGCTTCGGGGAAAAATACCAAAATGCCGATTGAACAGTCTTTCAAACCACCCTTTTGTTTGAAAATCAGTGTTTTTGATACCCTTAACGCTCGTGCACGCGCGGGCCGCGTAAAACTGAAAAACACCCCTTTAACGCGTTTTTTGGTCACGCATGTAGTACAACATTATGTTTGACTGCCCCCCCCCGGGGGCCACTATACACAACCATATTGACAAAAAACAACAACACACCTTTTGTTATAACACAATAATGGCGTCAGTTGTTCGTTTAGTTTTTTAAACAGTTTGTTTTTTGACAAAGTTGGAATATACATGTAAACACTTCAATGTCTGCAAGATTCAAGAGTGCGCATCAATGTGGTGAATCGTTTTGATTACAACCATATTTGGAGAAGTTTATTTTCAAAGTAATTGATAATTTTTGTTCCTTTATAGTTGTTTGTTTTATGCCTAGTCGTAGTCTGCACGTTACCATTTGGGAAAGTATGGCTTCTAGACGTTTGGATGAACCTACTAGGGACATTACTTTCATCAGAAAACTGCCTTGAGTTAAGACTAGTGAGGTCAGGAGCACTACAAACCGACGTCAGTGGCAGCTTAAATAGGTGCCTCTACACGGATCGAGGAAGAAAAAGTCCCATGGTCTGGAACCGAGACTACCCGTGGATGTTACCCCCCATCAGGGGCGGCGAAACGTATTTTTTTTTGGGGGGGGGGGAGGGGCAAAGCCAAAAAAGGACAAACAAGGCGCATTTTGCGCTTGCAAATATTTTCACCGTCCAATTGATTTTCCGTTTGAAGTTGATGTGTGTTTGCGCTGTAATATGATTTCAGAAAACTCTATTTGAAGGGGAGTTCTGATCCTAAAAATGTGATATGTATATATTCCGCGAGCGAGCGGTTTGGGAAAATTTGGAAATTTGAAGTTGTAAAACTCGCTTTGTGGTCTATTCTGGCGCTAATAACAACTATGCTTTTTGTACAGTGTTAAAATATGAAGTGCATCAGTCTAGATCAAACGAATCCATGGGAAACAATGAGCAAACACTTTTGGAGGGCAGATATGATGCTAAAAAATACGTATATACTTTGATTACGGAACAACATAAATGGATATTCTCTTGAAAAGTGTTTCATTTCATCTTTATTTTAGGTATTTTGACACATTATAATTTGGATTGTACAGTAGGCTGATTCCGTGGCAAGTGAGAGCAGAAAACATTGGTTTTTGGAAAAAAATCTGAATCATGAAATTTTCGTCTTCCTTGGTTCATAGTTCTTCCCTTATGTCCATTATAATTATACAGTTTAGACATTTTTTTCGTTTTTGCAATATAGTAGAGGACCAGCCTGTAGGTCCCGTGACCAAAGTCTGGGAACAAAGGTTTGAAAGTGGTTTCGGGTTCCCTGATGGATTATAAACATTTTTGACTTGGGCTGGCCGCTTCGAACTTCCGGGCATTTTGGGTAGGGGTCAATTAAAGTTCACACAGGGGTCAAAAATCCAAGTTGTCTAAATTGTGTCAACATGCATATCAAATTACTCGTCTACTCACAAGAATTCCAAAAAATGTATACTTTGTTATGTATCTGATGTCAAATGAAGGCGCTGTGACAGCCCAAAATATGAAAGGTCAACGCACTTTCGATGTCGGGTCAAAATGGTACTTTGACCAATTTTGATGATTCTGGTGTCTAATTATATGTTTTCCTACATGAGAAATAGAATTATGTATTCTTTAAATGTGAGAATTGGATTCTTAACCTTGAAATTCAACAATTGGCACGCCACAATAAGTCTATGCTGCAATATGCCATTTATTATCATATGACATATGACGTTATCTAATGCTTTAAATTTCAAGGTTAAGATTCATTTTTTTTAAGTTAAAAAGTACATAGTTGAATTTCTCATGTAGGAAAACATATAATTAGACACCAGAATCATCAAAATTGGTCAAGGAATCATTTTGACCCGACATCAAAAGTGCATTGACCTTTTCATATTTTGGGCTGTAGCGCCCTCATTTGAGATTGGATGCATAACAAAGTATACATTTTTGGAATCCTTGTGAGTAGACGAGTAGTTTGATATGTATGTTGACACTATTTAGACAACTTGGATTTTTGACCCCTGTGTGAACTTTAATTGACCCCTACCCAAAATGCCCGGAAGTTCGAAGTGGCCAACCCAAGTCAGTAATGTTTAAACTCCTTCAGGGAACCCTAAACCACTTTCAAACCTTTGTTCCCAGACTTTGGTCACGGGGACCTACAGGCTGGTCCTCTACTAATATATCTTGATTTAGATAAACATAATACAATAAATAAGAAGCGAAATTGTGTCTTTAAATGAAGTGTGACTCTGAGCATTTATACCATGTCCATTTTTAGTAGTAACTGCTACTAAGAGCCCCATCTGCAGGAGAGTGGATCCAAATATGCAACATACGTCATAGATTATACACTCATGCTCATAATTATGGAATATTTTAGAGACATTTTAGAAGTTGCCATTTTTTCATGAACGGTACATTTGGGATTAATATTTGCTCACTCCAGGTAAAACAATTATAATCTAAGTATTTCAGGAATGCTGAGCAGTTTGTAGCGTCCGACTCGACGCTAAAATCTGTGTTTATAAATGGCGGTATTCAGAGTTGTTAAATCACGTGGTGGTTGCTCGCGTTATTAGACTTGTAACAGACAATTCTGATGTTAATTTAATGATAAGTACCATCAGATCAAATTTTATCAGTTTTTTTGTGTTGTTTTTTAATTACTTTAATTTAATACTTTTTCATGATTTTTTTTAGGATTTCTAAAAGAATAAATATATAACTGTTATTGCGCTCAAACGTATTTTTGTTTTTACTTTAGTCGTCTCATGAAATCCAACAGTTGCTTCACATACTGCGTTTTTGTGAAATAAACACTTGTCTTGGAAATTTTGGACGATATAGGAGAAAGAGCTTAAGTATCAACAAAATATTCCATAATTATGAGCATGAGTGTACATTCATAAGCAAACATTACAGAATAAACCACGCAGGGACGTATCTAGCTGTTTGCTAAGGGTGGGTCGACCCAATGACGATGGGAGAAATTTTGAAAATTGCATATGTTTGATAGTATTATTATGTTAAGTTTAATGGTTTTGTAGTGTTTTGCACTGATTTGCTAAACATAATTTGCAATACAGTTTAGTTTTCCTGACATCTATTGACACAATAAGATCATAGAAAAAGATTCACTTGGCAGCCCAAAAAATCACCTTCAGGGACGAAAATGCGTATAGATAGAAAAAAGTGTCACTTTAAAAAGGGCTAATTTCACTTTGAAAAAATTGATTTTTTTTGCCTGTGTGAAATTTTGGGGGGCAAATCCCCCCCCCCCGGTTCCGCCGCCCCTACCCTCCGTCTCGTTGATATATATTTTTTTTCCATTTCTGTCTGACCAGAACATGCTGGTAATATTGGTGCCATGAAAGAGATTTTGGACTTAATAGAATAGTTCTTCTTTTACCGCACGGTAGCCACGATTGCCCATTCGTAGCTGATCGTGGAGTTTTTGTATACTTCTCTAAAGTTTCACACTTTCATACTATTGGGTGGCATTTCTCAAATGCTCCAAAAAATTTCCTAGATATGCCCTCTTCGCTGAATGAATCGCATTCAATCTTAATCAGTATATATGTGGGCATGGTATTGGCTTTTTCCAAAGTTGATCCCGATCATCACGCTTTAGAAGCACGATTAGATATCTTCTTTCATGCTTTGTTGTGATTCAAATTAAAATCAAAATTCAATTTATTTTCCACAATTATAAAAAAACACGATTCAATACAAAAGTATGGATCATTGACAAAACACAAAATGAACTTAAATGAAACAAAATTAAGAAAACAACAGTAACACAAGAAATACTAATGAATGTGGAGGGATTAAGAAAAGATCTGATGCGATGATCACGATGTACAATTATTCGTGGTGATTGTAGAACATCTTTGAACAGTCCAAAATGTTGCAAAATTGCCACGACCGACCTCAAGATTTGATGAGGGACCTAGATCTGATAAGATCCTACGATTACTCCACGATTCATACCACGATTTCAATCGTGATAGTGGGAACGCTCCTTTAAGTTGTGAACAATTTTCAGTTTGTGGGAAATTTGATTTGGGTCAGGGAAGCGAGTTAGTTGCAGGAGGCATCATGTTTTCGGGTTGTCCGTCCGTCCGTCCGTTAGCGGTTCTCGTTACTGCAATAACGTAAGAACAGCTCATCGAATTTTAATGAAAATTGGACCAAGTATGTACTATAGGCAACAATTAACTAATTAGATTTTGGTGTTGAAAGGTCAAAGGTCAAAGGTCACTGGGCCTAATATATATTTTGGGGGCTCGTTACCGCGATAACTTGAGAACGGCTGGTTGGATTTTGATGTAACTTGGGTGAAGTATGTATTATAAGGCACCAATGAAGTGATTAGATTTTGGAGCTGAAAAGTTATAGGTCAAAGGTCACCAGGCCTAAAATATATCTTGATTTTGGCTCATTACCGCGATAACTTGAGAACAGCTGGTCAGATTTTTATGTAACTTAGGCGAAGTATGTATTATAAGGCACCAATGAACTGATTAGATTTTGGAACTGAAAGATCAAAGGTCACCGGGCCTAAAATATGTCTGATTTGGGCTCGTTACAGCGATGACATGAGAACGGCTGGTCAGATTTTGATGTAACTTGGGTGAAGTATGTATTACAAGGCACTAAAAAACTGACTAGATTTTGGAGCTGAAAGGTCAAACGTCAAAGGTCACCGGGCGTAAACTATGTCTGATTTAGGCTCATTACTGTGATAACTTGAGAATGGCTGGTCGGATGTTGATGTAACTTGGGAGAAGTATTTAATATAAGGCACCAATTAACAAGGCCTCACACATGTCCGAATTGAGCTCATTGTCGCGATAATTTAAGAACTGCTTATCGGATTTTACTGTAACTTGTTAAAAGGTCACAAGGGCTTATTCATCTCATTGCTCTTGCTACCATGGTAACTAGAGGCTTTTCAAATTGCATCAATCGGATGGGAGTGCGGACTGCGGGGGCATACCCATCGACTGCGCGCAGTCGAACAGCTCTAGTTACAGTTAGTTTTTGAAAAATCTATGAGTACACAGTTTGACCTTGTGCATTTCCTCCTTTAGACTACTGATTTATTAGACCTAGACAACTTTACTCCACGGAATGAATAGGTGATGTATCCACACATACCTTGCCAGTGGCAGCATCAGAATAACTTTTCAAACTTCTGTATTCTAGGATGCTTGTTTGTCCATTTAAGCATTATCATATAGCTCAGATATCAAAGTTTCACTAAAAAAAAAAAAAAACAACATTGTGTCTTCAAAATTAATAAATGGCCGTGTCTTAGAAACTACAGGACTTTCAAAATAAGTGCACCCTCTACAAATGATCTCTATTTTGATTTGGGTAACGATTCTGTGGTTTGTGATAGGGACGATTAATTGAGACATGATGTATGACTACTTATTGGATAATGCTCCAACGTTGTTTGATAAATCTTTTGCAGGTGCGAAGTATACCAATGGCTGATAGGCGGGTAATACTATACTTAATTGTGGAAAATTGGTCTTTTAAACATTTCGCGTACATAAAGATGTTTTTATTTTTTCTTATTTATTCAAATATTTTGCCAGGGAGCCCATTCAACAGTACGTTGGTCTCCCATGGGGCCCTGGATATAAAACAAAGATACAAAAATAGAACTTACATATAAATTTAAACATTTCCTGCAAAAATATACACAAAGTAATGATTAACACAACACAATTTAACACAAAATAATTGCTGTAAGAGAGTATTTTACACAAAATAATTGAACATACCATAGGTTACTAATGATTAATACAAAATAAAATATAAACACATAATGCACTACTTACAGAAATAATAAATTCAGCAATAGAATTTTGTAAAAAGAAATTAAAATTTGGTAGATATTGTTTCGTTCATAAATACAAAATTATTTTAAAAAGTGTCTATAAAAACATATTCTTAGTTAAAAAAAACATTATACATAACAATAAAATGCAAATATACTAATTCTACGATGAAAAAAAATATTGCTTATTATACGTTTAAAACTGTAAATACAAATTCATTTCACAGAGCGTCTATAAAAAACACATTCTTAGTTAAAAACAAACAAACAAACAAATTATACATGGCAATAAAATGCAAATTATACCAATTCTATAATTAAAAAAGAAATATTGCTTAGTCATACGCTTAAAACTGTAAAGACTATCGATGACTTTCAGATCATTAGGAAGTGAATTCCAAACAGATATTGCAGAATATATGAAAGACTTTTTAAAATATTCCATATTGCACTTAGATAGAATCAGATTGCCATTATTTGAATATCTTGTATTGTGAGAATGAATAATAGAAGTGTTTAAAAAAGTGGCCTTAAAAAGTTGAAGATAAATCATGCATACACTTATAAATAAATAGACTTCTAAAATACATAACACGCTTATGAACAGGCAACCAATTGAGACGTTTAAAAAGAGTGACTGACGGGGTATAAAAATTAGCATTTAAAATAATTCTTGCAGCACGTTTTTTGTAAAACCAAGTTTATGCACATGTACACCATATCGCGACCCCCATACTTCACAACAATAATCAAGCTGACTTTGAATTAAACAATTGTAAAATAAATTCAGGGTTTCAACTCTGAGAAATTTCCTAATACGTCTCAAAATATACAAACTTGCAACTACTTTTTTACATAATCTACGTGATCGTGCCATGATAAACATTCGTCAATAACGACACCTAAACATTTCGTTGTTCGTACTCGTGACAATGTGGTACCGTTAAAATTTAGTGATACATCAAAATTAAGTCCTTTGTCATAAATTGATATACGTTGCTTGGTTCCTATGATCATAAAATGAGTTTTTTTCTATATTAAGACTCAACTTGTTACATTTTAACCAATTACTTACACTTTCCAAATCCTCTTGTAATAATAATTCCTGCTGATCCGATCCACATAAATACATCGTCGTGTCATCAGCATACATCGTAAGATTACTATTTATCAGAGCATTGGGAAGATCGTTAATCATGATCAAAAAGAAAAGGGGGCCCAAAATTGAGCCTTGTGGCACCCCTGCAACTGTTTTGCGCGTTTCAAAAAAAAAAAAAAAACATTATTAAAAGGAACACTTTGTGACCTTTCACATAAATACGACTCAAACCAATCCATGGCAGTTTTAGAGCAGCCAATGGCACGTAATTTACAGAGAAGAATGTGAATATCAACCGAGTCAAATGCGCGTTTCAAATCAAGAAAAACAGCGCAGACAATTTGACCATTATCAATGGCACAATGCCAAGGGTGGGTCATTGAAGCGAGAGCCACCCCGGTCGAGTGACCCAAGTTGTGCATTACTTAAAATAGAGTGATTAGTAAGATAGTCATACAATTGCTTGCGCACTACTCTTTCAGTAATCTTACTGGTAATAGAAAGGACCGAGATTGGTCTATAATTCTTAACGTCATTTACATCACCCTTCTTGTGAAGTGGAAACACCTTGGCACTTTTCCATTCACTAGGGAATGTTCCGTCATTTAACGATTGATTAACGAGATTCTTTATTGATGTAATAATAGATCCTTTTGCCAACTTGAGGCTTAGCAGGAATACCATCCAAACCAACTGACTTTGATTCATCTAACCTTGACAATTCACGTAGGATAATATTTTCATCTATAGGAATAAAATAGAATAAATCATTTTCATCAGACACAATAGCATCGTCTGTTTGTACATTGCTCACAAAGTTATCATTATCAATAGGCATACATGTATTTAAATTTACGAAATAATCGTTGAATGTATTAGCAATATTAATGTCACCTTTGATTTCCACATCATTACATCTGATGAAATACTGGACAACTCGTTCTAGATTGAGGTAATAAAAGTTTTAAGCATTTCGTCCACATAGACTTAGAGTCACTGCTATTACGTAAAATTGCATTTTGAAAAAAAAACAGATTGCTTTGATTTACGAAGAACAGAATTTACTTCATTTCTGAGTCGTTTATAATCTGACCAAGTATTATTACAACCAGTGGCAATTGCTTTCCTCAGACATACGTCTCTTCTTGTCATTAATCTTCTAATGTCTGGAGTGATCCAGGGATAACTCTTATCGCGCACCCGTATTTGCTTAATGGGTGCTACATCTTCGAGAACAGACATAAAAGTGTTTTCCAAACTTGCCAATTGTCATTTGTATTATCAGAACTAACAATATCATTCCAATTTATTTCTTTTATCAGGATCGTATTGTCCTTTTCTTCTCCCCATGGTTCTTATTATTAATTTTTCGTATCACATATGTCATAAAATGATCACTTAAGGAACAATAAATACACCCATGTTCTATCGCATTTTCGGGATTCGAAGAAAATATTGTATCAATAATCGTACTCGATCTATCCGTATCACGTGTTGGGGTATCTATCAATTGAACTAAATTAAACGAACTCATAATGAACTTTAAACGACTTAACATACTTGAGTGAACATCTGAAGAAAAGTCACAATTTAAATCCCCTAGTAAAAACGTTTCATAGTCGTTTGAGCTGCTTGAATGAATAACTTGTAACACTTCATCTAATTTATCGAAAAAAATCATACCAGACGATGGAGGTCTGTAAACTCCAATAATAAGTATATCTTTCTGGAAATTTAAATGCATCTGAACACATAACATTTCAATATCATTAGATTCAAAATTCGCTACGACGAGAATACCTATATTCATCACAAATATATAACAACACACCGCCTCCAGTTCGAGATCGATCTTTTCGTCTACATTGAACCCGTCAATAGAAATTTCATTTACCGAGACTGTGTTATCTAAAAATGTTTCATTGATACACAAAATGTCAATGTCTGATTTCACATCATGAAGAGTATCTTTGAGTGTGTCCATTTTATTGACCAAACCACGAATATTTAACAACAAAATTTTCATTCCTTTCTTGAAAGCAGGAATTTTTCCATCATTTAATTCAACAGTTTTACTCTTATTCGAAGTCGGTGCAGAGTCAATTTGCGATTTAGACACATCACTCAAAGATAGATCGAAATTATATCTGGCACGCTCTTCTTGGCCTGTCTCCTAATACGGGCATCGGTTGTACTTGTGCCCGAACTGCAGGCAACGATGACACTGAAGAGGCACTCCATGTCTACATCTATCTGCGCGGTTGTTGGGTTCTCCACAATTAGAACAACCAAATTTAGCGTAAGAGTTTTGAACTATGGAGGCGATTGAGGGTGCACGCTGTGAAACGGGATAAGGAGGGTAGGGTGTTGACGGGTACTGGGGCTGTCGAGGATTAGGAATGAATTGAAAGTCATTGATTGAACTGTATGGGTGAGGTGGACCGGGTGGTGCTGCAGTTCCAAAAGATCTCAGACCGGGACGAGAGTGTATACCATTACTCTGCATCATAGGCGGGGGAGGGGGTGGGACCGCGAAACGAGAAGGGAGTGGTGGGAAATTCCTAGAATGTTGCATGTCTGGACCAGAGTTGATTGCACCAGGAGCTGAGGGACGGTCACGGACAAGTGGACGAGGTTGGCTCGGTCGTCGGCGTTCAGTCGATGTTGAGCTAGGATTGAGATTCCGGACGTCGTTGTTACTTCGTGGATGAGTAGGGTGGGGCTCCGAAGGGGGTTGACTATATGGAGCATCAAGAATGGCTTCCACGGCATGCTGAAGCTTTTTCACATCACTGCAAAGCTCATCAATGCGATTATTCATGCACTTACAACGCATACAAATCCTAACACCAGGACTACAAAGGAGATCGCAGAGTTGACAGTGATTCTGGTCTTCTCCATTGATCGAACTTGGATTGACGGAATTATCCATTGATGGGCAATGAATTGAAACACTGTGAGGCGTCGACGTATCTGGTTCATCGTTAAGGTCACATTGTACCCTTGTCAAGACAAAATGTCGGCAGATCTCAATGTTCAAATGAGGGTAGATTTGCGTCAGTTCGCCGAGATAAAATTCATGTTTAATGAGACCTTCAGGTACTTTTTTGTGAGCAGATGGAATCAAGTTCAATGCATAGGTGATGCTCTCATTCGTTATTCCTTTTGGCAGTTTATATTTGAAACATTTCTCACCAGGATTACCTTTATATCGGTTCGTTCTCACTCCCACCGCCATAGGTGGGACTGGGCATTTTTGTTATGAACATGAGAGTCAAAATTTGAAGATCAAACAAAGTGCGTGACGTCCACATACACAAAAAATGAAACTGAATTTCTGAGTAAAAAAATGTGTTACTCAAGAAAAGACGTAAAGTTACAAATGAAACATAGTAACGTTATACACATAGAGAGTAACAATCATATTAATCAACAGTAGACTCATAAGGCGTGTACGAATGCAGGGTGTGTATACGCCTATCAATGAGTTGAGTCTTATAGAAGAAGCGAGACTGACGCATTTGAATGAGTAGTCCGTCCAACATACTCACTCCGCAGCGTATGCCAACTAACGTCCATGTAAGGAAGCTTTACACTCACTTCAGAGTAACATATGGAATGTTTATGTTTCATACCCCTGGTGAGTATGCAGCTTAGACTTAAACACGTAATGTGTATTTCAACTCACTGCATATAAGTACAGTGAGTGTTCAATGCACTACTCGCGCAATGAGTTGCCTCGAGTGATTCTACCACTGAACTACTCGAGGCTGACGAGTTGAACGACTCATTGCGTGAGTAGTGCATCGAACACTCGGTGTACTTCTATGCAGTGAGTTGAATTCACTCGAGCTACCCAGGTCGAAATTCCCATAGAAACCAGTAGAGCTGAAATCAGTAGAATTCTATTGGTTTCTACTGGTCCAGTAGAGACCAATTCTGTGCTGGTTTCAATATGGAAAGTGAAATAAGACCAGTAGAAACCAATAGGGCATTTGTACTGGAACCAGTAAGCAGACCAGTAAGAATTCTTATTGGAACCAGTAGAAATTCCCGTTGAAACCAGTAGAAGACCATTAGAAAACCATTAGAAATCTACATTTGAATCGATCGGAGAAAAATGTGTTTGTGTTTTGTTTATTATTACAAATCAACCATTGAATCGATCTATAACATCCTGCAGCCTAATGCAATAACCTACCTACACCTATTCCCTAACCTACGTTTCTAACCTATACCACTACCTGCTATAACATACAACTTACTTGATTCCTATATATATCGACATTTGATCGATACAGAAAAATAGTGGTTACTTTATGTGAAAATTTTAATCTCCTTTATTGTTGTATTTCCCTTAATTACATTCATAAAATAAGCCCATTTCATATAAATTACAGCTGCTAAAATTACTTACATTTACAATATTACTTAATCTCATGAAAAACAAGCCAAATAATGAGAGAAATATGATTTTAATCGTGTTAGCAATATGCTCATGAATATTCATGAGCAAACAAGTTACAGTGTTTTTACTATTAACAACTGTATCGTACATCTCTTACGGAGATTGTTCGATTATACTGCAGAGATTGTATACTGGGGAGTCAAAAAGAACGGCTAATTTACATGGGTAGTATGATTTAATGATAAAAATTTGAAATTTAATTATTAAAATATAATTTCCAGTTCAAACCATTAGATTCCTACTGGTTTCTACTGGTTTGACTTAGTATTTTTACGCCCGTAATCAAATCATGTACTGGTTTTGATTAATTCTACAGACCTAAAAACATAAGACCCTGTTG
>JZLH01S0402289.1:1765-13906 GCA_001188425.1 Eucidaris tribuloides | reverse complement strand
CGTTTCCGTGAATTCCGTCCGTTTTCCGCGATCGCGGAAAATCACTGTCCCTACTATTTCTACTGCTGCTACTTCTACTATTATCACTACAACTACTTCTAGTACTACAAAAATACTACTTCTTTTCCTACTGGTACTACTGCTGCTGCTGCTACTACTACTACCACTAACTACTACTACTGCTACTGCTTCTACTGTACACAATTACTACTAACTACGACTACATGCATTACTTCTAGTCCTCCTGCCTCCAATCTATTGCCATCATTATCAGGTACTCACACAGGGTCCTGTCCATAGGAGAACATCTCCCACAGCACGATGCCAAAACTCCAGATGTCACTCTCCTTCCTGTACTTGTTGTGACTTAGCCATTCAGGGGCATACCTGGAGCAGAGAGGGGAGGAACAATAGTTAGACATAACCAGTGATATCAAGATGAAATATGGACATGGTGTCCTGCACCTTACTCCTGGCTTTACTTATAATAGAGAATAGAGAACTGAACTAATCATCCCAATAGCTTTGCACACACAATGGGATAGCAAATAAATGCTGGCCAACAGCCGAGTCACATTTTTTAGGGTTAGATCAAGCTGTAATCGATTTTGATTTGCATGCATGGGCCTGCTGGGCAAGCTGATTGGCCGAGTGTTTGCTTACAGTCAATAAAACATTTAGTTTGATGCAGTCCGCCAACTGCCCACGTACCTGGCATTGCACTGGCACACAACAGGGTAATTCTACTACTCTTGCGTGTGTGTGGGGGGGGTGGGGTGGGGGTGTTATAAATTTGTATTATTGCCACTTGATTATGTATCCATTAAATTAGACACATTAAATTAGATGCAGTCTATGTACCAGTGAAGTTCCTCCTTGGTGAAATCAACATTGACCAATTTGTACTGCCTAGACAATTCTGGAATGTGGAAGAGCTGTCTGGGCCAGGTGAAATTTACATAGAAAAAATGTAACTCTCCAAACTAATTAGCATAATAAAGAGGCCTCAGGTGAATGATGCCAGTGTGTAAGTTCAGTGACCTTTTAGGCCAATGTTATTTACGAATGGAATATTCTGGATATGGTAGATTCAAGATCAGGTCACTGTGTTTGTTATTTGGTCATATTTACAAACATGGATTGATGATTCTAGAAGTACAGATTGGTAGTATAAATACAGGATGTTTTTGGACATGAGTTGAGAGTTTCTGTCATCTTAGCTCAAGTCACATGTGTTGATAGTAACCTGCATTTTAGAGTTTATTGTGACCTTGGCTCGACACACACCTGTGAATTTATGGGAGAGTTTTTGTGCGTGGATAGTTACCTGTTTATTACCTGAGATAGCCTTTACACTCTGTGGATTAATTCTGGAATTACTACATCATCTTTGCTGCAATGGAGAATATGTTGTGAACTTATGCTCAACACTGATTTCGTCTGGAATACCTGCTACACTTTGCCATTGGGATTCATACTTATACCTTTGGGACTTTTACTAATTGGAATCATCTTGGATCATCTGTTTGGACTGGATTGTTATCTGGAAAATCTGCTATTCAGCTGTACAGCAGTGGGATCAATACTGGGACCATAATTTGGGAATACTGGATCGGATTATTACCTGGACATCAACTGGAGCCGCGGATTCATTCGACTACGGTATCCTTTAGCATTGTAAGTTAACCCTATTGGTGGCATAGTGTAGTACTGTGAGTGGCACAGTAAATAGCAGGTAATATGACAATTTTAGTGTTTGGCATTTCTAGTCTTTATTCAAAATGATAAACCCATGAAGTTATATATCACTGTAATCGTTATATGATACCCTATCTTTTTAGAAAAAAATTACGTCGAACAGCGCCCTCTATCAAGGTCACAACGCATGCCATTCAAGGTCATCCACACAATTTCACTCAAAATTGGACATAACCACAAGCATAACTCACATACTGAAAGCAGAAACATGAAGATCTTCATATCAAAATGTAGATAATTTATTCAGCTTTCAAAAAAATATAATATATACATGGTTCAAACAAAGAGAAATATCACAAAACATGAAAATTATTGCCATACGTACACACCGCATTTTCAGTAAAACATGTTGAATGTATTATCATGATTGAAAAAATCCCCTGTCTTCTACAAAAGCTTTCAAAATTAGATCTTATGTGAATATGTAACCATTGTAAGATTATAAGAGACACACTTATGAAATTTTATGATCATTCAGTATAAATATTCTCATAATTCATATTTATTATCATTACTTTTATTTTAGAGCGCTAAAGATGTGCGCACTACGAACGTGTACAACTAACTTTTTTTCTTTGTCTGGATAATTGTGAATAAACTTTGATTTCAGAATTTGAAATTATATTGTGGTTGAATTTGTGTATTCTTTAGTTTGTTTTCTACAAGGAGTGTGTGTGTGTGTGTGTGTGTGTGTGTGTGTGTGTGTGTGTGTGCATGCATGCATGTGTGAATTTTACAAAGTACACTGTATTAGTGTGTCTGGTACTTGTTTGCAAAATAAAACTAAAAGACCATCAACTACAATATTATTGATGACATGGTTCTCATATTCCACAATTAATTTCTGTACACATTATCTACCCTTACAAAATATGAATTTTTAATTTTGCACACCTAAATAAGTGAATGGTGACAGTGTAACATGTAATCCAAGGAAAATTATAATTGCTAATAAATCTTTCTGCAACAAAAATCCAAATTAATCAAAATGGATATGTTCATGTGAAATACGTATGGAAAAAGTTACAACTTCAGTTAGTCAAAAAGTAATACACTGAATTTGATTGGCAAGTTCATAATTAGTCAAAACCAAAAATAATTTGAGACAGGTTATATATTATGCAAATTGTTACAAAGTTATCACGGCAATGTTGTCAGCACCCAAGTAAAAAATCAGCCTGTACTTTCATACACAAAGAACTGGAATTTTGTACATTTTATAAGCATGAGGTAATCAAACTGAAGCTCATAACATCATGAGAAACAACTGGCACTATGAATATCATCTGGCAAAGTCATAGGCAGAAAATAAACAAACAAAATAATAAAATAAATGAATAAAAATCCACTGAGCATGAGTTGAGAATATTCACATGGAAAGTATAAATACACACATGGCAAGTGTCAAAATTTCATTGGCAAAGAGTGAATTACACATATTGCAATATTCAAGTTGCAAATTGCAGTTAGCAGTGTTCCACATATTTGTTCATAAAAGTTTCTCACTCATCGTCGTCGTCTTCCACACGTCGTTTACGGCTTCCTCGCTTACGCTCAAAGTGTTCAAGTTGTTGTTCACAACGCTCGTGACATCCAACATTGCATCCAGGACACCAATGTCGGGATCGTCGACGTCCACCTCCTTTCCGGTCGCTGCAGACCACACACTCCCTTTCCTTCTTTCCCGGAAGAAGGACAAGTCTGTGGACAGGCACAGCAGGTCGCTCTGGTTCACCCTCGCCATGAACCAATCCAGCACTGCACAGGCTCTCGACGATGGCAACAATGAACCCATGCTTGGAGAGGCGATGTTGCTTGTCTGTGTTCATTGTGTAGACTTCATAGGCATTCATCACCGCCATGTCCATCAGGTTGCGAAATATTTTCACCCAATATCGGTGGGTGGCACGCTCAGCTGCAACATGGTACACTTTCTTGTCGCTGACATCTACACCACCCATATATTTGTTATAGTCAAGCACCATGGATGGCTTGATCACTTGCTTACCACGTTTTTCAGATTCGACGTTGTGGGCAACATGCGCAGTTGACAGTAACAGCACTGGCTTTTTCTGTGATTTTTTCTCGCGAAAAGCGACTGAGAGCATGTCTCCTTTTCGTGAGTACAATGTCTCGTTGGGCTGCAGCTTGGCAGTAGCCACCTCCTTACTCAGTCCTCTTGAATTTGCACGAACTGTGCCGGTGAGCATCGTCTTCTGCTCGAAGAGATCCTGTGCAAGAGACGGTTTAGTGTAAAAGTTATCGGTGAACAGATGGTAGCCTTTGTTCAGCAGTGCACTCTCTTGCATTAATTTCATCACAACACCGTGTGCAAGACCTTCATTGCGTTGTACATCAAGGTCCTTCCCTGCATATAGTTCTACATGTATTACGTAGCCGTTGCTGTCGCACAGTTCGAATTTTTTTATGCCAAACCGAGCATGGCGTTTGTTTGGCATGTACTGGATATACACAGTTCTGTTTTTCATGCCAATCATGCTCTCATCTATGGAAACGTTCTGCGATGGCACGTAGACACGTTTGAACGCTGCATTGAGGCGGTCAAGGACAGGCCTCACTTTGTACCACGGATCGAATCCCTCCTCATCCCTGGTTTTCTCACCGGTTCTGTCGCTCACGTGGAACATTCTCGATATCAGGAGAAACATTCCCTGTCCCATTACTCTGCCAAAGTACGGTGTTAGCTGTGACTGCTTAGTTGTCCAGTACTCGGTTACTTTCTTCTTCTTGATCAGTCCCATGTTCAACGATAGACCAAGATATTGTTTCATCTTGACTACATTGATCCCGGTCTCAGGCCAGCGGTGGAATCTGGAATGTGGGTGTTCTTCCAACCACTCGATCACTGCGTCGTTTGACAAAAACCATCGAGCATAACGATTTGTCTCTCGAACCAACAGTGTCCACATCTCATTGTCGAAGAATAACTCAAAATATGAGATCGGGTCCGAGTTACGAGGTGGTGGATTCTGGGGGCCAGGGTTCCTTACTCGAAAATCTGGCAAGTCCAAATTTATATCCTCCGGAGGTTCGACTATGATCCACTCGTCACCAGCGGCCCTGGCTGCAGCTCCGCCGGCTACTTGCGGGTCACTATCGTATGCATCGCTGTCGATGTCAGAAGCAGCTGCACTGCTGGCTGACGTATCTCCAACACCGACATCCGAATCATCACTCTCCATTTCGACGTCAAAATCACTCCCTGCATTACTTTCGTTGTCTACATTGAAAGTTTCGAACAATCCTGGCCGTTCTCTGGACGTAGAAGGCCGATCTGGATCGAAAACATTGCTAGAAGACATGATGGAAACATTCAAAACAACTCGGAACACTCGGCAAGTAACGCTAGCTTTTACACTGCACTGCACTGCTGCACACACCCACGCTACTCACCGCGACGCGACGCTAAACACGTACAATACCTATGCACTCGGAGCATTCACGTTCGCACAATAGCTGACCGAAGTCAACAAAAGACATGAAAATAAAACACTTTAGAAACGATTTTTTTCATTGGCTGATGTTTTCCACACAATAATTTATTAGTTACACCCTTCAACCAATCACAGACCGTCTTACAACAAAATCTGATCGCTGGTTTTTCTGAAATGACGTCATAAACACAGGGCCGATGAAATCGGCCCTGGCAATGGGGCGGCGGGTTTAGGGCCGATATAATCGGCCTTTGCCACATATAGGGTTAATATCTACATGTACGTAGAGTAATAGTGTGAAAGTTTAATTGTATTGTCTTCAATTTAAAGGGGAAATACCCCATATAATAAATACTTGTTAAATCAAATATTGGTATCATTTTGTTTTATCTTTTCGGTTGTGAATTGATCGTAACAGGGGGTAGAGTGTGTGTGGGGGGGGGGGTGGGGGGGGTAGAGTGGAAGTACATCCTCAACCCGTTGGAGACTAAGTACGAGATATCTCGAGCTAGGGTCTATGGAGAATGCCTGTTATATCCAAATCATATCATCTCCAGTGGGTTACTAGTTGAGGGCAGAATGCAATTTGCAGGCTTTCAAGTGGGCCATGGTGAAAAAGTAGGAGAAAAGTAGGATATAAAGAGCTAAAAGTACGAGAAAAGTAGGACATGCACGGGGTTTTGATCTTTTTTTTTTGGAGTAGTTTTTGTCCACGGAGAGTGCGTGCTCAGATAGAAATTTAGAAAAAAAATTGATATATCCAGCATTTTATATGATCAATAGCCATTTTTTCCATTTTCGCGGGGTTTTTACAAAAGAAAGTAGGAGAAAGTAGGATTTTTGGGGGAAAAAAGTAGGATAAGTGAGAATGGAGGAGAGTAAAACAAGAGCACCCGGGGGGGGGGGGGCAAGACCGCCACTTGAGGTCTCGCAAATCTCTATGGACCCAGAAAATAACATCATTCTCACATATAGTTTTGGTCCATTGGTAGCCGTGAATTCTAAGGCCACGCAACGTACGCCAAATGAACCAGTTGAAAACTTGCATCCCTTGCCAAGATAGCTGATGTTTGCCAAGTAGAAATTAAATCTAACAGTCTCGTTTTTAAAAAACAAGGCACGCCCTAAAGTATCTTAACAATTTAGACCTTAGACCCATACTTAATGTGACCTTGACCCCCAAAATAACATTGAGAGTCCCTGTTTACGCATCTACGCACCCAGTTTTGATTACAAATGGGCTTGTGGTTAGAAAGTTACCTAGCTTTGGGCCCATATGGGCCCTGCTACCTGGGCCCTGGGGGGGGGGGGGGGGGGGGGGGGGGGCGGGAGCGGGGGGGGGAGTTCGGGGCCGGGGGGGGAGGGTGGATGGGGGCGGGCCCGAGAGGAGGAGGCAGAGAAGAGGTGGATGGTGGGCGCAGGGTAGGGGGTGGCGGGGAGGGGGTAGATGTGGTAGGTTGGATGGGGGGCCGGGGGGGGGGGGGCTAGGTGGTATGTTGATGCAGAAACTGTGAATGTGGAGGCTCTGTGGGATTGTACAGGTAAATGCAATGGAGTGAGGTGGTGTTGTATTGTTAGTGTGGGTTGGGTGGGAATTGTGCACGCGGGGAGGACGATGTTAGGTTGGGGGGGGGGGTGTAGGGTAGAAGTGTAGCGAGGAAATGGTGTGTTTTGAGATAGGGAGGAGTTGTGTACGGGTGCGGGTGGGGCTGGGGAGCGTGTATTATCTAGGTAGATGTGCTGGAAGGGAGTACGAGTGATGTGGAGGTGGATTAACTGTTTGGAGAAATAAGTCGATGGGGATTCGTGGGCAATATATGTGGTTGTGTGTTGGGTGTGTGGTGCTGTGTGTGTGTGGGGTGGTGGTGTGTGTTTGCGTGGGGCGGTGGTGGGGAGGGGTCTGTGTCTGTGTGCTGAATTAATTACCGTGGGAGGCTGGTGGTTAGGCGTGGTAAGGAAATGCACTAGGGAAACGGGGGTGATGTGATTGTGGTCAGGGGCTGGGGCTAGGGATTCGGGTCGGTAAAGTGTGAGAATCGAGCGCAAGGGAAACGGGGCTAGAGGAGTTTGCGGCAGGGAAGTTTCTGGTAAAGAGCGTTACACGCGTGCGGCTGGGTGCGAATTCAAATGGCACCAGAGAAACGGCGGGGGGGGGCGGGGGGGGGGGGAGGGGGGGCCCCTGGTGACATTTGCAGGACCCCCTTTCCCCTCTCCCTGAGGATTCAATGTCCCAACGCAAGTTGTCCCTAAATCCATTGATTGAAATGTGAATATTCCTGATAAAAGGGCCTCCTACCCCAACCTTGCGCCCCTTGGGGGCCGAACGGGTCACCCTGGGCATGTGTCATGAGGCACATTAATCAGGCAACAATATAGAAGCATTACACACCAAGTGGCTAACTTAACCTAATTTCTGGATCTAGAGAAGAATGCAATACAACCAACAGAAGAAACCTTGACTTCAATTTGATTTGACCTACATAATGTGAGCCTTTGACCCACAATAACATGAGGTCCGTTACCCATCTACCACCCCAACGTTTGGCTTACAAATGGACTGTGGTTGAAGTTTCCTATTGGGCCTCTCATGGGCATCCCCGGCCCCCAGGAGGGGGGGGGCCTGGTGTACCCATCCAGGAACCCTCTTTCCCTTCCCCTGAGGATCATTTCCCACCGAAACATTTGGTCTCGATCCCATTGATGTGAATGCTGAATTATTCCTAATAGGGCCCTACCCCAAACTTTTGCCCCCTTGGGCCACGGGCACCCTGGGCACTGTCATGAGGAGCACTTAATCAGCACATATAGAGGTATCACAACACAAAGTGGCTTAAACTAAACTTTTCTGGATCTAGAAAGACAGATGTTTGAAAACTCCATTTGGCCCTTTAGGGCCCTGCTCTGGCCTCCTGTGGGTCAGGTGTACCATTGCAGGACCCTTGAATTCCCCACCCCCGGAGGAGAGGAGTCCTACCGAAGTTGGCGCCAAATCCCAATCTGCATTTCGAAGAAACTGAAAAAGGTGCTAAAGTTTACGCACGACGCATGACGCACGAAGAGACGGATCACGACGGACGAGAACAAAAAGCGATCACAATCAGCTCACTTGAGCCTTTGCTCAGGTGAGCTAAAAATGAAGCCTGAAAAAGCGCTGTATTTCAAACATGATGATTTAGTGCTTTAAAAAAGCTGAGAAATCCTACAAGTACTATCAAGTTCACCTTATCCAATTTCCTCCATACGACGTACTGGCCTCAGGTGAGCAAAAAGTAGGAAAAAGAGAAAAGTAGGAGCCTGGAAA
Organism: Eucidaris tribuloides; assembly: GCA_001188425.1. Taxonomy (NCBI): domain Eukaryota; kingdom Metazoa; phylum Echinodermata; class Echinoidea; order Cidaroida; family Cidaridae; genus Eucidaris; species Eucidaris tribuloides. Next base: position 5,392 of record JZLH01S0402289.1, on the reverse strand, counting down.
GCCTGTTTTGATTTGTAATATAAACTACGTGTAGTTACCATAAAATAAACAGTGTTGCAAGGCTTAAGCAGGACAGTAGACCAGGTGGGTCTTGTACAGTGCAATTTCTTACACAGAAGCCCCATCTGGACGATTTGACTGTCACTCAGAACACGGGTTTTTCCGATAGACCCGCCAAACATTAAGTGTTGTATCATAATTAGTTCTACACACCATCCATATATGGTTAATAACGGTCTCGTTTGTGCGCCCGTGCAATTACAATACCTAGACCCATGGATATTTAAACCTCCGGAACACGGAGGTCTGCGCGAATTTTACCGTCTATATTAACTGGGGGGGGGGTCAATTTGACCCCGACCCTCGGACACCGTTTCTTTATAATTTTACAAAATTCGCGAGCCACTACGGAGTGCTCTTTACAGACGTGTAATCTCTTCAATTTACTGTCAGAGATGCAAGCATATATGGAGAAACCACACATATAAAACATGAAAAACCGCTCCGATAATCGGCAGACTTTTTTCACGACACGCCGTCGCAAGCATTCACACGACTTTTTCTTTCAAAAGTCTTTACGCATCTTTTGAAAGACGCGTTTCGCGAAAAAAATCGGCACATACCGTTACGACGCTCAGCGCCGACCTTTTAACTACATGCATGTCAACCCAAAATTCTCAAAAAACGTGATTTGTTACAAAATAATGGAAATTGGTGTTTTCAGTCATTAAATCATAAATGATATTATTTGCTTTTACTAGTTGAAATGAATTATTTATGCTGTTTATAATTCAAAGTGTCCCCAACAAATTTCATAGAAAAACAATAGAAAACAAAAGGTCAAAACCAAAGAAATACATAAGAAATTCACAACAACAGTAAAAATACAAAAGAAATTAATTCCAATTCGCAAATGTTTTTGTAGAATAATGTAAGAAATGTCAAAATGATATTTTCACCACCCAAAATTACCATTCTACTAACTATTTAAGTGGAGTTATAACGGCGAAAACCAGAATTTCATACACTTATACGCATAATTAATTACTTAAAAATAGAAAATTAATTTTTTGGAACATTTTACTATCAGCTCGTGCGAGTTTACATCCGGCGCCAAATTTTTCGCGCGATCACGCGATCGCAAAATATCTTCTACCAAATGACAATATCTCGCTGAATCTACTTCCCAGTGGGTGTAACAATTTTCTCGTTTTCAATCAGATACGTGAATGCATCCGTTTGTTTGATTGCAGTCTGCTAAATCTTCTTCAATTCGTCAGATGAGCAAGCAATTTGGTAGAAAACACACAATATACATAAAAAAGTCGAAATCGCCACACATCACAAAAATTCTTCTGGCCAATGCCAATATCTCGCTGAAGATTACTTCGAAGCTCAGTGGTAAACATATTTTTAATCGTTTCATCAGATAATATTTCACGAGTTTGTTGTTTAATTGCTTTCCTGATAATCTGCTTCAATCTGGACTGTCAGATGCAAACCTAAATGGTAAAACAACCACAATATACATGAAAAAGTTGAAATCGACCAAAAATACAAAATCATCTTCTAAGCAATGACATTCATCTCGGCGCTGTAATCTACTTCAACAGTGGGTGTAACATATTTTCTCGTTTGATCAGATAGTAAATGCATCCGTTTTGTTCTCATTGGCGGTCTGCTAATCCTCTTTTCCCCCAATCTTGATTGTCAGATGCAAGCATATATTGTAGAAAAACCACATTATATTACATTGAAAAGTCGAAATCGGACAAATCACAGAAATATCTTCTACAAAATGACATATCTCGCTGAAATCTACTTCCAGTTTGATGTAAACAATTTTCTCGTCATCAGATAGTGCTGGCATGCCGTTTGTGTTTGATTGCGGTCTGATAAATCTTCTTCCATTGGACTAATCAGATGCAAGCATAAATGGTAGAACCACAATATATTTCATGAAAAAGTCGAAATCGAAAACCAAATCAGACAAATGTCCTTCTTACCCAATGACAAATGTCGCTGAAATCTAACTTCACACAGTGCTTGTCAACATATTTTTCCTTTCGCAGATAGTCAATGCTGCCGTTTTGTTCTTGATTGGGCAGCTCCTTCTAATCTTCTTGCAATTTTATGTCGGTTGGCAAGCATAGTATGGTTGAAACGCAAATATACATGAAAAAGTCGAAAATCGCGCAACATTACAAATATCTTTCTACCACCAATCAGCAAACATCTCGCTGATAATCTACTTCCGGGCAGTGGGTGTATACATATTTTCTCGTTGCATGCAGATGTGATGCATCCGTTTTTGTGTTGATTGCGGTGCTGATAAATCTTTTTCATTGGACTTGTCAGATGCAGCATATATTGTAGAAAACGGCACAATATACATGAAAAAGTCGAAATCGACCAAATCACAAAATGTCTCTACCCATGACATTATGCCTCGGTGTAAATCTACTTCCGCAGTGGGTGTAAACTATTTTCTCGTTGATCATATGTATATTTCACCGCCCGTTTTGTTTTAATTGCTTTCTGATAATCTTCTTTAATTGGACTGTCAGATGCCAAGCATAAATGTAGATAAACCCCCACAAAAAATTTAAAAATTAACATGGAAAAAAGTCGAAATCGACGCAATCAGAAATATCTTGCCTAGGCCCCCAATGACAATATGCTCGCTTGAAATCTACTTTTGAAGTATCGTAGTGTAAACATATTTTGCATCGTTTTAAATCAGATAGTGATGCATCCGTTTTTGTTTCGATTTACGGTCTCTAATCTTCTCAATTTTCTGGTCAGTTGGCAAGCATAGTATGGTGAGAAAACACAATAATATATGAAAAACCGAAATCGGCAATTACGAAAAAATTCGTTCACAATGAAATAATCTCGGCTGAAATCTACTTCGCCCAGTGGTGTAAAATAGATTTTTCGTTTGATCAGATAGTAAGTGCGTCCGGTTTGTTTCAATTGGCGGTCGGATAATCTTCTTGCAATGGACTGTAAGATGCAAAGCATATATTTGGTAGAAACCACAATATCACATGAAAAAAGTTCGAAATCGATATCAAATCACAAAATATCTTTACCGAAATGATAGTTTCCACTCGCTGTAATTTATAACTTCACAGTGGGTGTAAACATATTTTCTCGTTTGATGCAGATAGTAATGGCAATCCGTTTTTGTTCATTGGCGGTCTGACTAATCTTATTCAAAAATTTGACTGTCAGGATGGCAGCAATTTTATGGTAGAAAACCATAATATACCGCTGAAAAAGTCGAAAACGGTCAAATCACAAATATCATCTAACCAAATGCCAATATCTAGCTGAAATCTACTTCGAAAGCTCAGTGTACAACATAGTTTTTTCTCGTTCATCAGATAATATTTCACGCCGCGTTTGTTTAATTGCGGCTTTGTGATAATCTTCTTCATTGGACTTGTCAGATGCAAAGCATAAATGGTAGAAAACCACAATAGTACATGAAAAAGGTCGAAATCGACCAAATCAAAACAATGTCTTCTACCAATGGTGACAGCAACAATAATGTCGCTGCAAATCTTACCTTCAAATCGAGTGTAAACATATTTTTTCGTTTCATCCGAGATAATAATTCAT
>JZLH01S0402218.1:41307-52634 GCA_001188425.1 Eucidaris tribuloides | reverse complement strand
GTGTGTGTTGTTCTAGTGTGTCGACGAGTACGTGTGTGTGTGTGTGTGTGGTGTGTGTGTGTGTGTGTGTGTGTGTGTGTGTGTGTGTGTGTGTGTGTGTGTGTGTGTGTGTGTGTGTGTGTGTGAGTGTGCACACGCTTATTTGTGTGTGTGTGTGGGTGGGTGGGTGAGTAATTTGTGCATCTGAGTCACTATGCGTGCTGTTATGTCTACGTGACAGGCTCGAGTATCGAATAGTGGATAGGTCTTTTGGGTATGTAAAATTTAATACAATCAATTTTTATTCTTTTGCTTTTTTCATGATTTAAAAATATTTTTGCAATTTCACAAATTCCATACTCACTGCCATCATCAGTATCATCTGAAATTATTTCTAATTCAAATTGAAATTCAAATTTCACTTACATACCAATTCTGAACGTACATATGTTTAATGCTAATGGTTTATGCCAATTCTACTCGTGCAATAGTTATTGAATGTTAAGTTTTAAGTGTGATTTGAAAGGTTACATGATATTAATTACTTTGTAGCGCATGTGGATATATATATATATTTTTGGTATATGCGTATTGCTATAATGCTAAGTTATGTTTATGTGTGTAAACTGTAAGGGTATTTAATTTATGTTAATTGTCGTGTGCCTGTGCGGGGGCCGTTAGGTGATGTGTGTCGCGTGCCCATGCGGTGGCCTTTAGTACATAATATGCATGATATTGTGGGCCCCCGCATGGGTGCGCGACATGAAGTTGGCGGCCTTAGCATTGGAACGCGACGTAATTTTAATTTCAATTTTAATTTCAATTTTAATTGTAATATTTGTATGTTTATGATTTAATGTCATATGTGTATGCAAAAAAAAAAAAACACTTTTTATGTAATGCAATGTATTTTAGCCTTCGGGCTACGAATTTGCAATTAAATAAACCATTCTAATAATAATAATAATAAAGTTTACCTGAACTGAAGTGAAGGCAACCAATATTTTGCAATATTAAAATAGATATACAACAAATTGAATACGGCAACTATGCCTGGCTAGTGTATCAATCATGGCTCTAACTTATTCGTTATGCTTAATGCCTGGCCCATGCCAATTGTCATGTGTACCGGCCCGAGCCCGAGGGCGAGGCCGAGCCCCCTTTATGAAAACCTGTTGTCAGACGCGAAATATTGAATTATGTATTTGAATCCTGAATTATTACGTTAATTTACTGTTGATTAGGACAACAACTCCACCGGTTCGTGAAAGAAACAAGCGAGGTGAAACTAAAAGTAACTTTGTCACAAATATCACTATCACTCAGTATCAGTGCAAGTGTCTAAGTTAACGTTGCACTTTTGCCAAATGATGGAGTAACGTTAGATCTAACGTTAGGCCGAGATCATTTTCCGACACATTCAAATTATTTTTCACTAGATGAGCTAGCATACTGAGTCTTACCTACATATCTAGTTCTTCTTCAATCAGTTCCAAAAGTCACGCATTTGTAAATTTGTTGCGTCTAAAAACATGATTTGTTAAATTAAGTTTAGATTCAGATTGGACGCACGAACGCCGAAAAAATTGTGCAAGTGAAATGCGCCCCGTTTAATTAGAAATATTTGTTGTGACATGACGCTTATATCATCGTCAAGGGTAAAATCTTAGCTTTCAAATACTGTTTGATTCATTCACTTTTCTTGTTTAAATCTCTAAGTTAGATGCTTAGATCTAATGTTAGATAGATTTAGATCTATGTTGTAGAGTTAACTGCAAAACGTAATGCCACAAAGTGTCCCTTGTTAGAGTAGAGAGTCTGGTACTAATTAATGACTGTACAAGTCAAAGTAGCACTTTTCTGATTTTAATAATTCGTGGTAAACTAAGTATATAGCAGGGTTTAAACAAGTAAATTGAAGAAAACAAACGACATTTGAAAGCTGAGACTTTGTCCTTGACGTTGAAGGAACCATCAGGGCACAACAATTTACTAAAGATGGCGTTTTTCACTTGCACAACATTTTTTTTCGAGACACGCTGTAGAAGCGGTGGTAATGATACGATCAAATCAAAGAAATAACTCCGGGGATAGTCATTGTAGGAAGGTCTACGCCCTAACGACACTCCGATAGTTGAATGTTGTTACAATGGGGGAAAATAATTCATTCCGCTACTGTAGTAATATTTAAGGACGTACAAATTATTCTTCGGATGCCTTTGTGTTATTTTTTCTTCGGTTAATGTCGAAGCCGCAAACTGTATATATTGGAGTCGCTGAAGTTCGGAGTGTTGATACCTGATAACAATTTTTGCGTTATTAATATTAATATTAATAAACAATCCCCTCTATGTAAGGAATTATAAACGGGTACAAATAAAATAATTGGTTCGCATGATTTAAAATTTGCCACTCCCCCCCCCCCCCAATCCAAGAATTTCAGGCTCCGCGCATATCCCGTAACATTTAAACACCTTCGTGCCGGCTCTATTAGGCATATATCACTTTGATCACAATTTTAACAGCTTCCATATTGCAAACGTCATTTTTATTTCTTTTCGGACTATCGAGTGTTTGCAGAAATGAGCGAAGTGGTAATTATGTTTATTTTGTGGTACAGTTTGTTTTCAGTAGCCTCTCCTATCTATAGAGAATATTACCTTCATTGTCTAACCGGTAAAAAAGCGAAATCATAACTATTATCGAATATAAACTCAGAACTTCCGCTATTTTTATAATGAAGTAGGTGGCTTGAACATAGTACATAATGGATCATCAAACACACTATTTAGTACTAATGCGTCATTAGAAACATGACAGGTAATGGAAATGTTTATTTTGTTTGCCTTGCATGACTTATGAGGTTTAAGATAATATCGGAGACCAGATCGAAGCTAGCTAGTGTCGGAAGATTTCCCTAGTACCTCAGAGTATCCTGACTCGGAGCTAAACTTCACGACGCGTGTAGATATGAGTCAGGAATGTCTTAAGGACAGAGGCTTACATTGTGATGTTTCAAATTAAAAATTCGTCTGATAACCTTAACACCTTATACCCTTTTGGCAGGCGCGGTTCCGACGGGGGGGGGGGGGGCTTTGGGGGCTTGAGCCACCCACCCCCACCATCTACAAAAAAAAAATCGGACAAAAAAATGTTTTTCAACGAAAACATTATCTAGCAAATAGAATCGATATCGCAAAGATTAAATATTGATAGAAAGAAGTTATAAGAATTTTTCAAACATGTGTTAACCATGCCCAGAAACGCATCTTTTTAATACTGATTTGCAAAAATGTCCTACCCCTGGTCGGTCGCTTTGTTCACTCGACTACCCATTTACACGTTTTTCACATAGCCTTACTTGCTGTACATCTTCTTGAAATTCTGACAACAATTCCTGTCACAATTTTCATAAATATACATGTACCTTTAAAATATGTATTTACTGTGCTTAGAAACATATATTTAGCATGCACTACCATGTATTAAACATGTATGCCGTGGCAGGGGGGGGGGGTATCTCCTTCCCACACGCCTCACTCGAGTGTTTCCGTGCAAGCCCCCTAAAATAGCCCCCCCCCCCTAAAATTTCCGCTCTAGAACTTACGCCTGCCGTTTGATGCTACATGTATAGTGTACAAATATAGTCAACAATCGTCGGGTCCCTCCCCCCCCCCCCGATTTTTAGTCAATGAATCAAAAAAGAAAGAAAAACCTAAACATTCAGAGTCTGACCTTAGGGCATAAACCTTTCAAATAAAAAATAAAAAAACTAAACTTGGGCATCAAATGCAATTGTTACGGCAATACCTTATAAGAGAAAAGAGGTTGCACTTATTATAATGTAAAGTTATGGTTCAAATAACCGACAAATAACTATCCTTAGACTAGAGTACTATTAGCTAGAACAGGGCACATATCAGGCGCTATTGTTCTTATTATTCCTGATTCATTTGTTATTTAAGTCCAATACTATGTCGATATGTGGCATTTCAAATCCGTCAGTCTATTCATATTTTTAATTGTTTTTTTTTTCACAGATGACCATTCCGAACTCTTAAAAAAGGACTTGGACTTTCGTGTCCGGGAAGTGAAACAAGGCGTAAGTGAACATCATTTCAAGCAAATGATCTTCATATAATTTCGAAGTTTAAATTATCTGCTAATTTGTATATGTGATATTCAAATATTTGACAAAACTTAAACGTTAATGACATAATTAGGAACATTTAAAAATGCCCCAAGAACCAAACTAGATAAAACATATAAAACTATGCACCACCTGGAATGGATCTCACAGTTGAAAGAATTTGTCTGTAATTTGTTTACTTAAAGACACTATATAACACTGTGGAAGACTCGTTTAAAAAATTGTCGAACTTTGCTATCTGACATACCTGACAGTGTTTGAATGGACAAATAAACACCCTAGAAAACAAAAGTTTGGACAGTTATGCTGTCACTAGTACAATATGTGCAGATACAAATTGGCACATTAATTTTATATCGGGCGATAGGAAATTCTGCAACACAGCAGTCTATGGAGAAAAGCTGGAATGGTCTCTCAATGATTTTCACTTTTTAAAAGCACTCAATGATTGTTTTACACTGCATTTTTTCAGGGCTTCATTTTTAGACTGTATCAAGGACACTAGTAGCATGGGGAATCATGTAGCTCAGATTTTTTTTATCTGGAAACATTGTTCTGGAGAAACAAACATGTGATTTCCAGTATTTTGTTTCTCTCAAGACCCTCACAGGTTTGCCTTGATAAGGGATATTGACAGTAACAGCTGTATTTTAGAATGAGTTAACGTTTGACCAAATATTTTCACAGCAGACTCCTTGCATAGTTACTTGAATCTACAATAATCTGAGCCCAAGTTGAGGACTGCATGTACCTCCAATCATATTATTTACATATACCGTTAAGCTCTCGACCTTTCAGGAATTAGAGCCATCATAGAATCGCACACTCGCGACAGGGTCATTTACTGATTCATTTGTTATTAATGCCGTTTTTGTATTTTGGGAATGAGTATAACAGAGTTGTGCTTTGGCAGACTTGATTGTTTGAATACCCTACTTTGTTGTTGTGTTGTTGGCATTTTTAAGAGTATTTATTATTTATAAATGGCAGTTCAATATCCTTTTTCTTTCAGAAAAAAAGAAAAGGAAATACATCAGGAGTTGAAAAACAGGTATGTGTGAAATGCATGGTGGTATCGTGAAAGAGAAAAAGGCTGGGTTTAAAATGTTACACCAAGCACGTTCATGAATGCCTACATGATCATCATCTTTTTCCGTGTATCATCGCAAGTATTTTGACTATACTTATAGCACACTCACACAGGGGCAGCGCCAAGGGCGGGGTGGGGAGGAGGGCGCCCAGTTTTTCTAAAGTAATGAAAGTAACGGCCGAGACCTGACATGTTTTTTTTTTTTAAAGTTTGCCCTAGCTATTGTTGTTCATTTTGACAATTTTTTTAGGGAGGGAGAGGGGGGTGTTTTGGTTGTCGTAGGCCCCATGCCCGTAGCTTTTTAAATGGTGTTTACTGTTTGCCTTTGAATTTGTATATTAAAAAAATAAAATAAATAAAAAAAAAATAGCGAGCACATGTTTTTTTTCAGTCAAAATTTTCCCAGGCTTATTTTTCGCCCCTCCCCCCTAAGATTTTACACTGGCGTCGCGCATGCGCTCACGTCATGTTATGTGATTAGCTCCACTGCGCCAAATTCGCAAATGAGCTGTTGTTCCCTTTTAGTTCCTTTTCTGTCTTATGTCATCAATAAAGTTGTCATATTTTTTATTTCCCATACCCTGTAAAACGTCTGTACTACATGTTCATGATCCTTTATGCTACCATAGTCTCTGATAAGGTATGAAAATTAAGTCCTGACAGAATGTTGTTAAAATTCTAAACGTTCACGGGGAAGAATTGATTGTTATATTCTTTATGACAAAAATTGTTCCAAATGGATCATTGATGTCTCGACCTGTGCAACGGATGGTATTTTCTCTATATTCTGCACAGAAGCTTATACATGTATAACCTTGTAAAAAGGCTGGGGGTAGAAGCAGCCCCCCCCCCCCCGAACGTTTCGCGCAATATGTCGGCAACGCGCGAAGCAGTTGCCACGGCCTTTCATGACTTTTTTTTCTCTCGAATATTGTGCATCTTTTGAGACCAAATTTGCGACGTCCGGGTACGCGGTTTCTTGCATGTCACCCCCAAATCGCTCAAACACGTCATTTTGTGTACAATTTCAATACAAATTGTGTTTTCAGCCAAAATTCATGAATGTATTATTATTGTTTACTTTTACTGGTTGAAATTCATTAATTTCATGCTGTTTATGATCGCAAAAGAGTCCCAAACAAAGTTCATCGAAAAAAACAATGAAAGACGAAAGGTCGGAAAAGCAAAGAACACTGAGAAGAGGGTGTAAATCCTAAAATTAACATTTTAGGAGCTGTACATGTAATTATTAGTGATTTAAAGCTTAATTGTGATTTTATGCATAAATTACCTTAATGGTATGAAAATTAATTCCGTGTTATTAGCTATACAGTCTTGCATATTAAGTGATAGGCAACGTGTGTGCCGATTTTCAGTGCGATCGCGCGGTCGACGGCTGAAATCTCGGGGGTGGGGTGGGAGGAATCACACCCCCCCCCCCATCCCCGATACAGCATAGTCAAAATAGCCCAGCCTGATTAGGGTTAAGGCCTTTGCATTTTGGATAATCAAGATGACAATCTGGGTCATCAGATAACGCAAAGTATTTTTACACGAACAAATTCGCGTTTATTATAATATAATACATGAATGTGCAAAGATGTAAGGCCCGAATACTAGTATTGTAAGACATTACGTGAACTTTGCTAAATTATTGTGCATGCATATCTTAATGTTGATATTTCTAGTATGAGAGTTTTACATTTGATTGATACCATTTATATTTGGAACTCTGATTTTGATCGATAATTTCTCCCTTCTTGAAGTACCAATCAAAACATGCTTGCTACCAGCAGAAAGATTACTTAATTTTCTGTTTAATGAACCTTATTTGGTATGAATACGTTGTTGGAGACGGGGCAGTATTTGAAAATATGGGATAAAGCGTTAATTGAAAAGTCACAAAAATGACCGTTGGCCGTGAACTTAGGAAAGTGTTGTTTTGTCTAGAGTTCAGTCTTTTGTTTTCAGCAGTTCAGGCATGGATGTAAGTTTCAAATGGAACTCCTGCCACTTCATTTGTTTATTACTTTAAGATTGAATGGTTTCAGTTTTGTTTTTAAATGTTCATACATTTTTTTTCGTTCACGGTTTGTTTGCTTGCTTGTGAACATGTCCGTTGGAATCCATGATAATGTTCGTGTCACAATGCTTAGTGACCTAAAGACATTGAAAACTCACTCATAAACAGGGAAATTATGTGACTTTTACCGAACTTGCGTCATTTTACAAAGCCTTCAAACTCAAGGTCATGAAAATATAGAGCGACAGGGGCTCCTTTTGATATTGACATTCATAGCCGACCAGATAAGAACCAAAAAATAAAAAATAAAAGTAAATAATAAATAAATTAAAAAGAAAAAAGTAACTCCTTCTAGAGAACATGTCCATTACAGACTCTTATTACCGCTGGGCATTTTTCAGCTTTTCAATTTCCACTTTATCGCAAATTTTTAATACTGCCTTTCTACGATGGAATAATCACAACAAGCACATGTAGGGTATCTTTTAAAAGAACATTGAATAATATTTTTGATGGCACCATGCATGGCTTGATTATTACTCCAAAAGGGGAGAAATAATCCAAACTCAGATTTCCAAACGTTTTTTAGGAGTTTATATGAACAAACTATTAATCAATTATGTTTTAAACATGAGTAGAGCCAGAAGATACTGATTGATTGAATATACTGGTTCATTTGATGCTGTGCTTATGAACTTACAGAGTATTACAAAATAATGTGTGTGTGTGTGTTTTTTCAGAAAAACAAAGAGGAGGACAAAGGACAAGAAAAGTTGACAAATGTGATGCAAAGGTATGACAACTGCACGATGGCATCATAAAGGGAGACATGGCATGATCTTTATTTTTCCAAACATAAAATAGTTCATTTATTGTTTCGAAAAGCCTACATTGAACATACTGTCCGCATTTTCAATCGGGTATAAACATCAATTCACACTATTTTCAGCATTTCCACTCATGACAGGACAATGGGATCAAAAGTTTTCTCTTCACAATTTATCAATTGCAAATGAGGATCTATCTTATGGAATAGCAGGCTGATACCATGCTTATTCTTCAATTAACCAATTATCTGATTTCTAGACCCAAACTAAGAAGGATTGATATTTATGAAAAGTAGGTTCACTGATCCTCAGTTGGTAGACCTGCCCCCAAGGCACCTCAAGCCTAACCTGTATATTTTTCATACTAACTGCAGTACAGCCATGCAAGCTACCGTACATATCTTCATGTCATCATATGGGAATAAGTTTTCATGACAGTCACAGGTTGATCGATGGGAATACAGAAATGAAATAACAAGGGAGGGGTTTGGAGAGGCAAGAGGGAAAAGGATCTTGTAATATTCTGTTAAAAAAAAAGGTTTTCGTTAGGTTCATGTGGCTCCAAAAGTACATGTATAACACGCACCACGCACTCACAGACAGGTTATGTGACCTAAGGGACGCATTTGGGTATCAGAGCAAATTTTGGGCAATTGAGTTTTGAACAAAAAAAAAACACAATAATAGTCCTGCGTCCTTAAATAAGACAAGTACTTTTTCAGTAAGGTTTGGTAAGTAGATTACATGTATGGCAATGACTAGTGACATAATTATATGAGTAGAGGGGATATGCTTTGAGAGACTGGATCGATTGAATATACTGGTGCAGAGCCTGATCAGTTTGTCACGGACGGACATTTAACAAATTCTGAAAGTTTAAGGGCTTGTAAAAATTAAGTAGTAAAATTTGTCAAGTTTGTGTATGGTTCATTGTAAAGAGTATCACTGAAAATTCATTGCCATGGTTACCTACTAAAGATAGAATCCATTAAATATTCAATGTCACGGACGGACAGGATAGAAATGGGTTTCTACACTTGTCAGTGATCTTTTGTTCTTTCTATCTAAACGAAACAATGCTGGCAATTTCTTTTCATTGCAGATGTTAGTCTAATAAGTTGACTTCCCTGACATATGTATATAATTTTGAAGCAAGCTGTAACTTTTACCAGAACGACAAAAAGTTTTGTCACGGACGGACACTTCCAGTGCCACGGATGGATATTTGGCGTCACGGACGGACATTTTTTTGTCACAAATGGGCATTATCCCAATTAAAATTTATTTTTCAGCCCAGATTCCAGTATTCACATCACTAATAAACTTGAAAAGATGAATAAACTAGAAATTTTGTAGTGTCCACAGGACACAGATGCCCCCAGGCTATCAATGCAGCCTCAGTAAGCATGTTCTTAACTGAAGTGTGTGGACTTCACCCCCTCCAATTTTGATGAGCTGTGACCTTTTGACCTTGAATTGCAGAACTCCCAACTTGAACTTGAACTTGTATTTTAGTGTCATCTACCTCACATACGCCCAGATTTTTTGAAAATTCCGTCAAATTTTATCAAAGTTTATCACCCACCAAACCATTTTTGCAATATAGTGAGCTGTGACCTCTGACCATTTTACCTGGGCAGACTCCAGAATTCCGAACTTGACTTGTATTTTATTGTCATGCTAGATCTACATTCCAAAACATTTTTTAAATTCGCAGTCGAATATTCATCAAGGTGATCATCCAGAAACACAATCTAGCATATATACAGGCTGTGAACGCTTTGACTTGGACTTGCGACTCCAAATTCAAACATTGACTGTATTTTAGTGTGATCTAACCAACACACACCAAAAAATATTAAAAATCTGTCAATATTTTTCAAGATATCAGTGAGGAAACAAATCTAGGGGGACGGACGGACCTAACGGGCAACGCTTAATGCCCCTCAGAGACTTGTCTGCGGGGGCCATGAAAACACTTGTATGTGAGTGTGTGCTGTGGGGAGGCGTTTATTTGGGAGGGTAATAATTTATGAATTACAATAACGCATTTATTGGATTTATGTAATGAAAATATCTCCACCAAAACTGATAAAAACAACATTTACAAAAAATCATTGAATATAGAAATCCCCTAATTGTTACCCATGTGCTGTTATAGCTATGCAAAAATGTCCGCCCGTGACAAAATTTTGTCCGTCCGTGACAATATTCAAATTCATATTTAGCATATGAATATCTAATTGATCTGGGTTTCATACATACACATTATAGGTCTTTTGCTAGTGAGATAGCTCAGCATGTTTTTGTTTAAAATTTATTACTCCAGCAATAGAACAAAAAACTTTTAAATTTTCTTTCTGTCACGGACGGACAAATTTGCATAAACTTGAATAGAAAAATGCGGTTTGACCATTATTGTACAAATATTTCACAATCTTTTTCAGCATTTTAGCAAACTGGTGTTTCATCTATAATTATTTGCAAACAAAATACAAGACAATCTAATGATTGTCAAAATAGGACCAAATCAATATTTCTCAAAAGTGTCCGTCCGTGACAGCAGTGTTCAACACCCCTATTCGAAAGTGAGTCATTCCAGTCGCTTTCCGGACCTTACCAAATAAAACAAATATGGATTTTAGTAACTTTAGATATCAATGAAAGATCCGGCAGTGATTACATCATACGAATATCAAAATGAATTTTTTTACCCCAATGCTCACTTTAACCGATCAGGCTCTGCATTTGATGCTTTGCTTATGAATTTTCAGAATATTAACTACTCAAAATTGATTTTATTTACTCCAGAAAAAGGAAAAAGAAAACAAAAAAGGAGGACAGGGAGCAAGACGAGACAAAAAGAAGAGACAGGTGAAGGAGGTATGTAAAATGCATGATGGCACTGAGCTTTTTTTAACATTCCAAAGAGGTGGAATTTTTATGTACACATCAAGTTCCTGTTCCACTGCAGGGTAACTACAATAAAAGGTACACAGTACAATGACAATGAACTTTGACCCGACCACATCAACAATAGCAATGAGGCCTATGCCCCGAAGTACACGCACCGGTGTCAGTGAACTGCAGCAATTCCATGTAGGACTCAGAGGGGGGGGGGGGGGTCCAATAGGCCAAAAATGCATTTGCGCACAGAATTATGTTCTTATAGTCAATGTTTAATGCCTCACAGACCGGTGCTGCAGAAGCTCTCACCTGATGTGCACCAGGATTGAATCCTCGGCATGCTCAGAGAAG
>JZLH01S0402218.1:18432-40888 GCA_001188425.1 Eucidaris tribuloides | reverse complement strand
CCTTGTGACCATGAGGATGTGCATCTTAATGCTCCCCCACCCTTCTCTCAGATTATGTCCTTGGCATACGTTCTTTTGGCATCAAGACAAGTCTGACATCCATGCACAGTGGAATAGCGGTAACACCTCCGTGGTATGATGGAGTTTCAGCAGTGCTCAGCGAAACAAACTGATGGGATTCTTGTATAATTTATTGTCGATGCCACCGTTTTCTTGTATCATCCTTACAGAAATGCCGTATGTTAGCAAAGGGACCATCAGCGGGGTTGGAGATGATCGACGATAATTTTGATGATGATAACGACGACGACGACGATGATGATGATGATAATGCTGAAGAAGATGACATGGAGAGTGGCGTTCAGCGTAGGATGATGGAGGATGGCGTTGAAAGGGAAGATGGTGTTGAAAAGGAAGATGGTTTGGGTGAGCAAACGATCAATAATATGGTGGAAGAGTTGGTGGATGCAAGGCACACAGGGGATAGGGGATAAGGGGAGGGTGGTAATGATGATGATGCTGATGAAGATGACATGGAGAATGGCGTTCAGCGTGTGATGATGGAGGATGGTGTTGAAAGGGAAGATGGTGGGGGTGAGCAAATGATCAAGAATATTGTGGAAGAGTTGGTGGATACAAGTCAGCAGGAGATAGGGGATAGGGAGGAGGCTCCTTATAATGAGGAGAATGAAATGAGGGGTGATTTAGAGGTTCAGATGGAAGTAGATGATAAGGTGGATTTTGTTGCAAAGGAGGACGAGAGGAGTGATGGTAGGGATGAGCGAAGGATGAATGGTAAGGGGAAGGTGATGTTATATTTGAAGTAGTAGAGCTGGGTGGTATGTGGGATGAGGTAGAGGGAGGCGGCCAACAGGGAATAGGAGATAAGGAGGACGGTGTTGAGCAGAAGGAATTTGGCGATGAGGTAGAGGTTGTACATGTAGATGAGCCAGAGATAGAGGATAGGGAGGGTGTTTGGGAAGTTGGGGGTGGGAATGAAATGTTGAGTGAATTGAGAGAAATTAAAGCCAGCGTGCAGGAAGTAGTTAATGTGATGGGACAGGTAAGGGACATCGGGAGGGAAATTATAAGATTGATGGCAAGACGGGAAGAGGGTGAGGATAGGCCTGGTGGGGAAGGTGGGGACGTGAGGGTAAGGGTAATCGTGGAAGAGGGAGAGGAGGGGAGGGAAGGGGGGAGAAATAATCGGGAGGGGGTAGAATTGGCTGGGGGCGACGTTGTAGAGGGACATACTGGACGTGAGGAATACGTGGACATTCACACAATACAAATCCTGAAAACGAAAAGCTCAAATCCCCACAATTTCGCGAAGAAATTGATGTTTCACCTTCTGCCCGAAGACGATCTGAAACTTTCTAACTGCTATGGAAAAACAAATGCCAGCTCTAAAAGACTTCAAGTACGCGCAATAGATCCGAAAATTCTCGAATATGTGTTGAGGAAAACAATGGAATCATATGAAATAACCGAACCCGTTGAAGTAAAACTTCAAACCGAGAAATGTATTGGAGCAATCAATGTAGCATGCAGGAACCTGTACAACCAGAGCAAACATTAGGCATAAGTTTGCTCTTTTTGTATAGGTTCAAAGGTTTTTTTTTCACACACAACAAAAACTACCATTTTTACAATATAAGTTTTTGTATATAACATTTGTGCATTCATTGACTAAGCTCTGTGTGAAAATAAGATTAACCCATCAAGCCATGCACGAGTGAGCACGCATTAAAATGCTACTTTTCAAAAGTCACAAGAATCATCTCTTATGCCAAAAATAATGGGGGATTTTTATTATACCATCGCCCGACGAAGTCGGGAGGGGATAAACAAACGACGCCGTCCGTCCGTCCGTCCGTCCGAAACAGGGTCTCAAATCCATTTTCAAATATAGGGGGGACATCACATGCAGGAACCTGCCCAAACCATATTTTGCCAGCCAATCTTTGTTTTACCAGCCAAATTGCCAGCCAAACAATTTCTGACAAGGGGGGGTGGGGGGGGGGTGGCCGACCAAAACCATATTTTGTCAACCGTTTTTTTTTTTTTACTAGCCAAACACTTTCTGACAAGCGCGGGGGGGGGGGTAGGCGACCAAAACAATAATTTTGCCAGCCAAAATAAAAAAAAAACCCTAGCCTAATTGCCAGCCAGATCACAGTTTTCATGCCTGAACATCCAAATTCGTGAGGGGGGGGGGGTCGGGACATTTGATATTGTGTCCCCACCTTCAAAATCGTGGGGGGACATAGTAGAGGAACAATGTGAAGGTTCCGTGACACTTTCACCGGGACAAAGGTTTGAAAGTGGTTTTGGATGGTCTGAAAGGTACTAAACAAATTTGGCTTGGGTAACCCTCTTCAAAATGTCAGCAACTTTTGGCTAGGGTCAAAATGGGTTCTACAGGGTTCAAAGTTAAAAAATGGTTAAATTTGTTTGTGTCATACATCAAATTACTTGTCATGTCAAGCCGAATCTAAAAAGGTATAGTTTGCCTTATCTGTGATCAACCGTTAAGCCTCTGTGACCAAAACTGGGGAAAGGTCAATGTAATTAGGGCAAAGTTCAAATTCTTAAATCACCCAATTTGATTGATTTTAATATCGAAATATATGTTTTCTAGCATGACTAACTCAGTTAAGGTACTTTCTTAACCCTAAATGCTTGTCTTAACCTTCAAATTTAAAAATTATGCATATGTACTTTAACATAGGCTTATACAGCTTCTGCATTTACATGTAATCCTATGCATCTTATCTTAAAATTAGATTTTTGACATTTCAAGTTTAAGATTGCATTTTCGGATGGTTTGAGTTGCTAAGATAAATTAGTCATGCCAGAAAACATATATTTAGAAATTAAAATCAGTCAAATTGGGCTATTTAAGAATTTGAACTTTGCCCTAGTTGAGTTTACCTTTCCACATTTTTGGTCATATAGACTTAACGGTTGATCACAGATAGGGCAAACTATACCTTTTTAGATTCGGCTTGACAAGACAAGTAATTTGATAGATGATTCGAACCGATTAGACCATTTTTCAACTTTGACCCCTGTAGAACCCATTTTGACCCCTGCCAAAAATTGCTGACATTTTGAAGAGGGTTACCCAAGCCAGATTTGTTTAGTAACCTTCAGACCATCCAAAACCACTTTCAAACCTTTGTCCCGGTGAAAGTGTCACGGAACCTTAACATTTTTCCTCTACTAACATGTCCCCCTACCCCCCCCCCCCTGGATTTGCACCCATGGTCCGAAACACTGGTTTCCGTTCGATTACTTTAGTAATGTTTAATGGATTTTCATGAGATTTGGTATGGAGGTACTTGATATAAAAATACATCCCAAGTTCGGTTTCGGATGTTGTAGCGCAAAGGTCAAAGGTCGTAGCTCATTAAATGTGAAAACTGGTTTCTGTTCAATAACTTTACTAATATTTGGAGGATTTTAATGAGATTTAATAAGAAGGTACATCATATCAAAATACAGCCCAAGTTCGATTTTGGAGTGTGTAGGCCAAAGGTCAAAGGTCATAGAACATGTTAATCTAAATGTCTGGAAGCCGGACTATGGCATATGTAGCTTTGCCCATGAAATGTTTAATATTAATACAAATTCTTTGCATGCTGTTCTGACAAAGGTTGCTCTTAACAACCTGACAGCTTGCTGGAGGCTTGCCAGACGTATCAATAACTAATGTATGCGATTTGCATTTTTGGTTTTGAAAATTTATTCAGATGAACAGGAGAGAAAAGTAACTCTGCACCAAGTTTCAGAAGAGAAAACATCCATAAATTAATAATAATGATTTTGAAAAGAAAATACATGTATGTGAGCTACCATAGCAGAAACCTTACCACTTATGGGGAAATATAAGAGGCATAATTGATTTGTAACTTGATTGGTATTCCAAATTTATATATACAGCGTGTATCAAAAAAAAGTAGACACTCAGAAAAAAAATTATTACGCAAATATTTCATGATCTAGAGATCATTTTTTGATATGAATATTTTATCTTGGACCTAAGCTATCTGATGACACTATTGATATTGAAAGTATTTCACGCATGAGTGAGCACAGGCCACTTTTGTCCAATAGGACAAACATGCATTTGCGCACAGAATTGTGTTCTTATAGTCAATGTTTAATGCCTCACAGACCGGTGCTGCATAAGCTCTCACCTGATGTGCACAAGAATTGAATCCTCAGCATGCTCAGAGAAGATGTAATATCAATTTTGTGGCAAAAAAGACAAAAATGAAGCAATGATTCAGAAGTACCCCCCTAAAAAAGGAGAAAATGTCATGTTTGCAAGATGAACCGTGAACTGAAGAAAAGGGCATTTTCTTGTTTTTGAAGGGGTAGTGTGGGTTGTATCTGAATCATTGCTTCATTCTTGCTACATTCTAAATCATCAGCATGCTCAAGGAAGAGCTTATATCAATTCTGTGACAAGAAAGACAAAATAAAGCAATAATTCAGATACAATTACCAACCCCCAACCCCTGAAAAATAAGAAAATGCATTTTTTAAAAATAAAATTCACAGTTCATCTTGCAAACATGACATTCTCTTATTTTTAGGGGGGTATATCTGAATCAGTGTTTCATTTTTGTCTTTTTTGTCACAAAATTGATATTAGCTCTTCTCTGAGCATGCTGAGGATTCAATCCTTGTGCACATCAGTTGAGAGCTTCTGCAG
This sequence comes from Eucidaris tribuloides, assembly GCA_001188425.1. Taxonomy (NCBI): domain Eukaryota; kingdom Metazoa; phylum Echinodermata; class Echinoidea; order Cidaroida; family Cidaridae; genus Eucidaris; species Eucidaris tribuloides. Next base: position 36,165 of record JZLH01S0402218.1, on the reverse strand, counting down.
CACCGGTCTGTGAGGCATTAAACATTGATTATAAGAACACAATTCTGTGCGCAAATGCATTTTTGACCGATTGCACAAAAGCGGGTTGTGCTCACTCATGCGTGAAATACTTTCAATACCAACGGTGTCATCAGATAGCTTAGGTCCAAGGTAAAATATTCATATCAAAAAATAATCTCAAAATCACGAAAACAATTTTTAATATTTTTTTTTTCTAAGTGTCTACTTTTTTTTGATACACGCTGTATATTTTCTCTTTGTTGAAATGTCTTGATTTTTTTTTACACAATTTTATCAAATTAAGGGTAGTGGTATTTTTTGGTATAATTCTCCTGATTATCTGTTTGTAAGGAAATTACAATTATAATAAGCTTGTAACTGATGGAAGTCTGAAAAAGAAATGAGAGGAAGTTTAACCCTCTAGCTTCTTCCTATCAGATTATATAGTGATCCAAAGTATGTATCATTTTGACGATGGGCTATTATGGGGTATTGTTTGTCAAAGAGCAATTTTATGGGTTTCCACATATAAAGTCTGCACTAAACTGAAGCAAACTTAGTAGAGTTTTCAGTTGATAGACTTACTATGACATATTGAAGTTGAACAAAAATATGGATATATTCCTTTTCTGTGGATACTACCCCCCAAAAAAAGTAGGTGGAGAAATTTTTTTGTCACCCCAAAACAGCTATTTCTGGCAAAAAAATGTGATTTTTTTGTGTGTGCAAAAACAGTGAAAGACGTATATTCATTGATGAAAAGGTAATTTTCCCCACTTAATATGTTTACACACATATGTCAGTTTAATGGTGGTCAAATCTTGATCTTGTCATACTTGGTATCAAATTACAATTTTTGGCTTTTTTTACCTTACGTCACACGTCAAAGGACATAGTTCATTAAATATGCAAGAATAGCTAGTTACAAGTTATGTTCAATGACTTTAGTAATGTTAGACAGATTTTGATCTTCAAGTATGTATGCCAACGTGCAAAGTTAACACTTCATTAAGTATGAGTATGTATGCTATATGTGACCGGCGAGGGGATGATACGCTGTGCGTTGTCCTTGTTTACTTACGAAGTATGCTCACTGAGCCATGTCATCGTTACAACCTCTAATGTTTTAAAACATGTAAAGGTACATTTGGCTGAAAAAATATCGGATTTCATTCTTTTTTTTTCATTAACTGGATTTTACAATTTCGAAATTGAAAGACAGAAATATTTGAATTAAGCTCACTGAAGCATACATGTGCGAAACGTGCCAAAAGAGGTGCAAGGGGATCAAACGATAGCTGATTAGCATAACTATCGCTTAATCTTTTAACAGAAACATTTTTTGTCAAAATCCTACATCACAAATCCCTCGAAATGACCCTTGTGACTTCTGAAAAGTGACGTTTTTGCCTATAAAACGTACTCACTCATGCATCACTGGACGGATCAATCACATTTTCACACAGAAGTTAGTCAAACAGTGCCGGAACACCCCCTCCCCGATTTCAGGAAAAATTATTTTTCTCAAAACCGTTTCTTTACATATTTGTGGTATTTTGAAAAGGAGGTAGTAGTTACTATTTTTTTCTGTTTATGTAAAATTACAGCGTTTTGTCCATCCTCCGTCGTGCACAAACTTGTCACATTTTTATCTAACTGTTACGAGCGATTTTTCCCTCATAACAACGTCAGAGTTAACTCCGTTTTGCCCCTTAAAGACAGAGTTAATGATTTGCAAACTCACCCATTTTTGCTTTAATTTAATCCAATTAAAGCTGCATGAAAATACAGTGTTCTAAATTTGGGATTCATGCAATGTGACGATGTTTGAATTATACCTTATGAATCAATTGAAATCACATGCTTGTCAATGCTCATGATGTATTTTGTCACGGTGGTATAGTATTTGGACACTGGGTGTACCTTTCACAGACTAATTTTACATTTTATAAAGTTATCCTACTGCACTTATGTGGGTTTTTGACCATTTAAGTTCTGATCAACAGATATTTAGTTTTCGCAAGATGATACACACATCAGGTCTGACCACTGGCGTAGACGGTCCCCCTCTTCAGCCGCTAAACCACCCCCTCCTTCAAATAAAACAAGAGCCCCCGGGGGCACGACGCTCACCTGAGGTCTCACAAACTCTCTTTGGTACCCATAGAAAAAACATCAGTTATACAGATAGTTTTGGCCCTTGGAGCCTGATATCTACGCACCAACGTAGCTAAATGAACCAGTTTAAAAAAATTTCATCCTTTTGCCATATAGCTGATTTTGTCAAGTTAAATTAAATTCTAATATCCGTTTTTATAAAAACAAGGCACGCCCTAGTATCTTAACATTTGACCTTTAACCTACTTATGTGACCGTAAACCCCAAATAACATTGAGGTCCCTGTTACGCATCTTCCACCCAAATTTGGTTACAAGTGGGCTTGTGGTTAGAAAGCTACCTAGTTTGGGCCCTTATGAGCCCTGCCCCATGGGCCCACCGGGGGCCTGGTGTACCATTCCAGGAACTCTCTTTCCCCTCCCCCTGAGGATCATTCCCACAAAGTTTGGTCTAAATCCATTGATGTGAATGTGAATTATTCCTATGGGGCCCTACCCCTAAACCTTTGCCCCCTTGGGGGTCAAAAGGGGCCATCCTGGGCATTGTCATTGTCATTGTCATTAGGAACATTAATTCAGCACGTATAGAGGTATCTACACAGAAAGTGGCTTAACTAAACTATTTCTGGATCTATTTCTGGGTCCCCAGGGGGGCCAGGTGTACCAATTGAGGACCCTTGAATCCCCACCCCCTAAGGATCATTCCTGCCAAGTTTGGGCCAAATCCAATCATGCATTTTGAAGAAGAAGTTGAAAATGTGTACAAGTTTACGCACGACGAACGACGCACGACGAACGATGCACGACGCACGACGGACGACGGACGATTAGCGATCGCAATAGCTCACGTGAGCCTTTGGCTCAGGTGAGCTAAAAACCCTAAAATAAAAGTGACAGAAAAATCACATGCAGGTGTTTCTATACGTATTTCGGATGAGGGGGCCAATAGTTTCATTGGCGTGGATACAAAATGCCAAAATTTTCGGCAAAAAATTGGAATATACATGTATAAACACACGAGGCGTGACTCAAACTTACATGTTGTGTATAGTTCAATGGTTCTGTAGTGCCTTGCGCTATTCTTGCATCACTTGCATAAATCCCTGGGTTTGGAGATATGTTCCCAAACTTTTCCAGCGGGGGTAGCCTGTGCAATCATCCCCAACCACTTTTAAAGAAAAAAAATATTAACTAATTATTGATAAAAATCCGAAATAGTGGGGAAAAAATGCGTAGAAAATGCTTAAAATCGTTCGATATTAATTCTACAAAACTCAAAAGATACAGTGGCGTATCTAGCGGGGTGGGGTGGGGGGGGGGGCAAGGGGCACGTGCCCCGGGCGCCACTTCCAAGGGGCGCAACAGGGCAAAAGTTTGAAGAAATACAAGGGAAATGAAGGGAAAGGGAAGAAACTGGAAGAAAAGGGGGAGGGAAAAGACACTGAAATATAAATTCCACGAATAATCTTAGAAGCTACCAGCAAAAACAAAGTTGAAAAGAGCATGATTGCGAAACTGGCCAAGGCGAAGTCTGCTGGAAGGCCGCAATTTTAGCACTTGCCCCGGGCGCTGAATTTCGTAGATACGCCACTTGGGATATATCCCATCACTTTCCGGGAAGGGGGATGATCTGTACAATAATACCCCCACTTTTCCCTCTTTCTCTCTTTATATCTGTACATATAGTTGTGTGTTTATTCAATTATTAATAACATTTACAAAATTCTAAAATGCTAAAGATACTGTTATCTGAATATCCCGATGTTCCGATTCTATATATAATATTACAATATGTCTCATTCATATTCATTATTAACGTGTTTTCCAGCTGTCCAAATGGGCATTATATCCCTATCCCTATGGAGTGCACAGATGACGCAAAATAAAGGCCTAATGAAACATCGTATTATCAACAATATGTAAAAAGCAAAGTCAGATATTTTCACTTGAGGACATAAGGAGCCCACACGAGACTGTGCAGCATTTATCAAGATGTGAGTCTAAAGCATCTATTAAAGTGGTCATGATTTTCGTACAGGATTTTTAAACACTCCCTTCCCTCTTTAATTTGTCCCCAGAATTTGAAACTTCAAATTACTCTAATTTCTAATTCTCGCTCGCTCGCTCGCTCGCATTAATACTACATGTAATGTTTGAAGGTCTGTTTAGTCTCTGAATCTCAGATATTTCAGAAACATGACCCCCTTTTAGAAATGTTATTGGACGCCAGCCATGTCATGAAAAAAAGGGTTCTCACTCGCTTCTCTCATTCGCACATTGCTATAGGACATGAAAATTCAACTGCAAAATTTAATGATATATATGGTATTTGCTGTTTTTGAATTACAGCAAAATGTCGGGAAACACATTAAGTGAAAGATCTAAAATGTAATCACAATTAAAGCTATATGAGATAGTGGTATATTTTACACGTTGTAGTTGTCCCCTTTTCAAGAAATAGCCAGAGATTTGGGGGTGTCCAAAAATTTGGACATTTCATCGATCACCCCCCCCCCCCGTACTCCTCGGACCGGATTTACGCCAATGTCTTGCATTACGTTTTAGAATGATTCAATTTATCATTTTTTTGGTTATCGGGGCGAAAACAAATTTTAAAAAGTTACAAAATTTACGGTCGAGCTCCACGCGTAGAATTGATATACCGACATTTTTTTTTTCACAACAGCGGGCGCACCGGCGAGGGCGCCACGAAATTGAACATGTGTAGAGTTTAATGAGTTAATATCGCTTTGCGCGCTATTCCTGCATTAGTTTAAGAATGATTCAATTTTGTCATTTTTTTGTGGGCCTGGGGCGGGGGGAAAAGAAAGAAAATGACGCTCAAATTTCCCACTTCCCCACAAATTCAGTAATAACAAATTATGTCAATTTTTCTTCGCAAAGCGCTGAACAAAGAACTCAGAACATGTGTTAGATTGTTTGTAGTGTCTTTTACGTTCTGCTGAAAGATTAAGTTTTCAATTTTATTCAGCCTTTCGGGCGGGCGGGGGAGCAATATTGTGTCTAAAATTAATTCACTGGCGTTGGTTATAAAAGTCAACATTTCGGCAGCGCTACGCGCGCCAAAACTTCATATAGGATATAATTTTTTCGCGCGAGTCGTGCGCCGCAAAATGGGAAATATATGTGTACGTTTATGGTTTTGTAATGCTTTGCGCTACTATTTAAGCATATTCTTGCATATATACACCTATCAATTTGTAAGACGACCCCTCGACCCCCGGGAATGCGTGCGTCACTTGTCAACGTGAGTGCGGATTTTCATATACCATGACGGCACCTGCTGGTGTTCTCGACTATGACAAGACCATTTTCTTACAATGACTGTGCCTTAGCCATTTAACACAAAAAAAAAAAACTGACGCCCACCCCATTCATCATGCTGTGACGGACCAAATGCTTATCCATGACGGTACTGCGTCATTATTTGTTGCTAAATGACCCACATGACGCACCATTTCCCGGGGGTCGAGGCGGTTGCGTCTTACAATTGATAGGTGCCATCCGTTAATGAATTTTGCAATTTAGTAGGGGTATACGTAAGAAAAAGTCACGTTCTGCTAGGGATGATAACGAATTAAAAGTGGATGAAATATTCGGATTGATTTGTCACTAAAGGGGGCCAAAAATATAGATTTTTAAAGGTGATATCATTTTTTCTTACCATGGGAGACCCTCCCCAAAACTATCCCAATGCTACCAAAAAGAATAACAAAATGAATTTTTAAAAATCAAGAAAAACAATGACTTGGTCTACCGTCCCCTCATTCTTTTGGTTTTGGTTTGTTTGTTTGTTGTTGTTGTTGTTGTTTTTTTTTTTTTTTGGGGGGGGGGTTATGTTCCTTCGCTTAGTCGATCCTCCACATCTGCATCCCCCTTATGAAAAATCCTAGTTACGCCAGTGGGTCTGACAATCCGATTATGTGGGAGGTGATGATTTCTGACAATTTATGTTCATTTTCACATTATGACTGATTTCTCGCTTTGTTTTGGTCGTGAAGTTCATTTTGAGTGTGCAAATCATGAACACAATCTCTGTGTGGGTGACGGGTTGGGGGATCCTATGGGGATAATTCACTTGTAGATGTTCCTCCTTAAATTCTATGGTTGGATTTTTTCCAACAGCAGACTTTGCTCTTTTCGATGAGGTATACTGTAACTCGGATAACCTTAACACCTTATTAACCCGTTGGATACTATAATGTAAAATACAGTCGAAAACTCGGGGGTACCCCGAAATCTTGGCGTTCCACCACCCCCCCCTACCCCCCCCCCGAGATTTTTCATTAATCAATTTTAAAAAGAAAAATATTCAGAATTTGTAATTGGAGTGATATGGCCTTTCGGCATAAGGCTTTCAAATTAAAAGAAAATCACCAAAACCAAACTTAAACTTTAACCCTAATATCCCCTGGGGAAAATGCCCCCCCCCCCCTCCCCCACCATCCCCTCGACGATTTTTTTTTCGATTATTCCACCGCGAAATTTGTGTTTTTACTTTCAAGAGTTGCGCATCTTTTGAGACAATTTTCGCGAAAATCGGACGTACCGTTACGTAAAACTAGAGTCGCACTTTGACGAGTGTACTGTACTCTGTAGGTAGGAATAGTCGCATGGTCTGGACCTATTCAATGAAGCATGGGGGGAATTCAAATTCAAATTAAAAATAAATGTGTCACTGTCCTTCAAGGATATATGTTTCGTTTACATGTGCGCAATATATAATAACATAGAATCATATAAATACACAGTGTTACAACATATAGATTTGATAAAGATTTTCCATTAGGAACCCATTTCCAACGTTTTCCTCAACACAAACGACAGAATCTTCGGATTTACAAAACAATATCAAAATGTGATGTCATACACTGTCCTCTTTTTTTTGTGGGGGGGGGGTTAAATCGATATTAATCCGAACTATGCGAAAAGTGTCAAACAATGGATGATTGACTTAGTCTGTTGGCAGGGTTATGGAAGGGTGTCACTTTTGCTAGAGCTGTACAAGATGATGTTTTAATAAAGCAGATACTTTTAAGTTACGGTTTTTGCTTATTTGCTTGTTTTCTATCTTTACGCACCTAATGGTTATCTGATGAGCATAGTAACCATCCGTCCGTTTATTTGGGTATTTTTTTTTTTATTTTGGGGTGATGTAAATACTACATTTTCAAACTGAAGGTTTACATTAAGAAGTGATCAGTATCCACCTTATGAACACGAATCCATTGAACCATACAATTTTCAAAGTGATCGTCAAATATTGTGCGCTAACGTCCGGAAGAAGTGAGCTATATATAGATCTTGCGCGTTGTTAATATATGGGCAAAAGATCGACGCCATTCACTAAGAACTAAAGTAAGCGACTTGTCCACTTCATCATATTCGCGCAAGGTTGATTTTGTTGAAATATTGGTATATGCAAGACCTCACAAAAGTGGTTGTAAAATTCGTTATAATTGGTTAAAAATAAAAAAAAATTAGGTGTCATTCGAATTGTTTTGAATTGCTTTTTACAAAGCATGAAAATGAAGGTCACACACGTTACACTTTTTTTGTGTGCAATATTCAAATGTTTACAATCAATTTCAAATGTGAACGATTTGAGTGGCATTTTTTCCCAAGTTTTATATGACAGTTGACCTTTATACGTCACCAAACTCTATGAAAGTTGGCAGAATGTTGTAAAATTTATTCCTTGTTCTTATCGTCTGAATGATAATAGAGAACGCCTCCCCACATTGTCTTTTTACGAAGATTTATGAAATACGGTATTTTCATCAAAAAAGTGCAGAGTGGTTGCTATGGTTACCTGCTAACCATTCATGCGTAAAGATAGAAAACTCGCAATAAGCAAAAAATATAACTTCAAAGTATCTGCTTTCTGAAATTATCAACTCGTACAGCTCTAGCAAAAGTGACCACCCTATGCCTTATCCAGACGACTTTTTGGGCCTTCGCCACCAGACTATATCATATATCCCCGAAAATGACCCTTGCGAATTTTGAAAGTGCACTGTTTGCCTCACTCACCCATGCATGACTTCACGTAATCATATTTTCTAAAAGAAGTAAGACAATGCGTATCAAATTATTTTCCTCTCGTTAAAGTAACGGCATTTTTTTTTATATACAAGGGGTTACTTATGTTGTGTTTTCAGTCACCAATCAGTTTCACAGTTAATATCATGTAATGGTATAATCATGCATCATTCTCTCATTTAATTTTCATTACGATGAATGTATACACTGCGTGTTTTTTAACAGCTCAGATAATTGCTGATGGCATCCTTAATATTTGTTTAGATGATAAATTATCCGTTCAGTACGTATTACATTAAAAACATATGCCTCAAGGCTTTTCGACCCAACCGTTAATGGTTTTGATTTTTTTTCTTCCCTATATTTCCATATATATTCGAGCCAATGCCCATTACCAGCTTCACCTTAACATAATCTTTATGCCATGCTGAGTGTACAACTTCTGGAGATGACAAGTTTGTAAATCAACTACCTATGTATAACAATAAATATATATTCTAGATGTTAAAAATAAAATTGGTTAATTTTGATACGTAGTAACACAAAAAAAACTATACACCAGATAATATTGGTATGAGTTTGAATAATAGCTGAAGAGTGACCATTTCTGTTGGAGGTGGTTTCCAATACGATATCAATAATCAATTTTATGTAATTCATGCTTATTTAAAAAAGTTAGAGTTCAGATTTTGCTCGAAATCCAACCCCCTGTACATAATTGAAACTGTACAGAAATCGAATAGTGTGTGTCAGAGTGTGTGCCTTGTCCACACAGAATAGCAATAGACAATGGCTATGCAAATCGCGCATTGGAAATGCTGGAATGCCACATTCTTATGAGGTCTTGGCTCGATGAATACTTAGTTAATAATCATTAGAAAGTATCCTGTCCACTGCTAGTCTTTAATCATAACCTTTATAAAAAGGAAATCAAAATTAGTGTAAAGTAATGCCCTGAAGGTGATTTTTAAAGGCTTTTATTAGATTTCAAGTGTTGAGAAGTGATTCCGTACAATCAAAATAATTATGTCCGTGCTGCAGATGATGATGTAAATCGATGAAACACCTCAGATAGAGTTTGTCAGAATTTGTCAGAATTTTGTTTCTTTAATTGTTTGTGTTTTTTATGGTCATTTTTTGTGTACACGATATCTCACGCAATACATCGTTAATAATGTTCTAACTTTGTACAGCTATGTCTCGTGTCAAGACCTAGCCAAAACATTTTGGTCAGCGTTCTCACTTGTCCGTGACGTCATGTATGACGTCGAAAGCCAAAAGTAAGACTTAGTCTACATTTTGCCATATCTCAAACCGACGGTCGACGAAAACAACCGAATGTGGCAAAGGTCAAGATGGGATCAAGGGTCTGTACCTCGTGCGCGTGCGAGTCACGATGGGCGCGTAAAATAGAACAAAAAAAAAAAAAAAAAAAAAGAAAAACTGCTCCAAATCACTTAATATTGAGAGTACTTTACGTTTCAAGTCATTGGGAGCATTATGGTGCGCGCGCGTACGCGCTCTTTTTTTTTTTCGCGTACACCCATTTGCCCTGCAATTAATGTCGATTTTTCGATGGGTTTGGATGTCCGACTGAATTCTCCATTTATTAGAACCATTTCCAGACCACATTTCCCCCCCCCAAAAAAAAAATGCTTACATGCACGAAAAACGTAAATGCGCGCGCATCCGCACGTAGTGATTGACGAACATTTTTAAATCACTCATTACTCTCGAGAATTAACGGTGACCCCTACTTTTCATTCGTCAGTCTGAAAGCCTATGGCGCGTACGTCAAATTTCAAGTCTCACTTTTAATATCAAATTCATGTGACGTCATCTATGACGTCACAAACAAGAAAAACAACATATATAATGACTGGAGATGATTAAGGTGGCCGAACTTGGTACGCAGGAACTTCAGATTAAACATCATCACAGCTGGTAATCATGTGCGTGCAGGCGGCACGACGAACGCGTACGCGCGCGTTAAATTTTAGTTCCTAAGTTAGTCCCAACTCTCTGGAATTAACGATGATCCCTTCTTTGTATTGTTTCTTCCAATAGCTTATCATGAGAAGATACGATTCCGGACATTACTTTCCGTGCCAAATTGTTGTGACGTCATATATTACGTCATAAAGGAAAAGTGTGTTTCGTCCATATCCCATGACAGGAGTCTAGTAAGATAACCAACCCTGGTACACAGTTACTTCAAGTCAAATGTCATCCCTGGTGCTTTTCACAAGTGCGCGCACGTCGAATGTTGAATAAATGTTTGATGGAGAATTAAAAGTTATGAGGGACATGTTTCAGCAAGTAATGATACCTGATTTAGATTATTGGTCGCATGTGCTTTAGATTTAATGATAGCGTTTACGCGGATCACCGATTCGTCTCAGTGACGAATTAAAATCTAGTTTTGTTTATAATTAATTGACATCATCATCTCCAGCATGGACATAATAGTTTTGATGGTACGGAATCACCTCTCAACGCTTCAAATCTGTTAAAAACATTTAAAAAACATATTCAGGGCAATACTCTACGCTAATTTTGATATCTTTTTTTTTTTACATAGGTTATGTTTAAAGACTGGTAGTGTCCACTTTCTAATGAATACACTGTATTAATAAAGCATTAATCTAGCTAAGACCACATGAAAATGTGGCATTCCAGAATTTCCAATTTGCAATTTGTATAGGCCTACCCATTGTATATTGCTATTGTGTATGGACAAGGCACACACTCTAACACACAGCATTCGATTTCTGTACAGATTCAATTATGTGCAGGGGGTTGGATTTCGAGCCAAATCTGAACTCTTTTTAAATAAGCATGAATTACATGAAATTGATTATTGATATTGCATTGAAACCACCTCCATCAGATATATATTTATATTACTTGAATCTATTAATGCTGTTCAAAATTAGCAATATATATACAATATAAATAACCTCCCCCTCCCCTCCGTGTTTCCCAAATCCAGCATGTGAATACTCGGACATGGATATTTGGTCACCCCCTTAACGGTCTGCCGTTGGAAAAAAATCTTTGAAGTGTTCGACAATTTGCATAGTTTCATGTACTTTTTATTTATTTTTTTTTGTTCATTTTTAGGTGATATTTTTTAAGGCTTTCGATACCAAATAAGTGTAGATCGAACCTCAGGTGTGAAATAGGCTGAAAAATCCGACCCAGGTCGACCCGGGTCGAAAATTTGACTTCTGGAAAAAGCAGGGTTCGACCCAGGTCGACCCGCATCGACTCCTATGTGTGAATATAAATTACCATTTCGACCCGGATCAAGGCTGTACTCGTAGGGGAAACCCCCTGTTGTAGTGAATTTTAGCCAACCGTAGATTGTCGGGGATACCTATACGCGGAAAATGACCTTCCGTTGGGGAAAAGTAGTTTTTTTTTTGATGATTTGTATGGGAAAACATAGGCTCGTAGGGGAAAATTTGGTTTTTGAGGTGTAGGGGAAAAGTGACGTCCGTAGGGGGAAATTAACATTTTGAGTAGCAGCCCTGATCCGGACCCACTTCATGGCTACGATTTTTACACACTGAATACACCGAAGAAATCAGCGCCGCGCTTAACGTTATTGACATCATCAACCTTTGGTATTGGCTTATAAGACATATATATATATACAGCGTGTATCAAAAAAAAGTAGACACTTAGAAAAAAAAATATTAAAAATTGTTTTCGTGATTTCGAGATTATTTTTTGATATGAATATTTTACCTAGGACCTAAGCTATCTGATGACACTGTTGGTATTAAAAGTATTTCACGCATGAGTGAGCACAACCCGCTTTTGTGCAATCGGCCAAAAATGCATTTGCGCACAGAATTGTGTTCTTATAATCAATGTTTAATGCCTCACAGACCGGTGCTGCAGAAGCTCTCAACTGTTGTGCACAAGGATTGAATCCTCAGCATGCTCAGAGAAGAGCTTATATCAATTTCGTGACAAAAAATACAAAAAATAAAGCACTGATTCAGATACACCCCCATAAAAAGAAGAGAATGTCATGTTTGCAAGATGAACTGTGAATTAAAAATAAACTGCATTTTCTTCTTTTTCAGGGATTGGGGGTTGGTAATTGTGAATTATTGCTTTGTTTTGTCTTTCTTGTCATAGAATTGATATAAGCTCTTCTCTGAGCATGCTGAGGATTTAGAATGTAGCAAGAATGAAGCAATGATTCAGATACAACCCACCCTACCCCTTCAAAAACAAGAAAATGTCAGTTCACAGTTCATCTTGCAAACATGACATTTTCTCATTTTTAGGGGGGTACTTCTGAATCATTGCTTCATTTTTGTCTCTTTTGCCACAAAATTGATATTACATCTTCTCTGCGCATGCTGAGGATTCAATCCTTGTGCACATTAGGTGAGAGCTTCTGCAGCACCGGTCTGTGAGGCATTAAACATTGACTATAAGAACACAATTCTGTGCGCAAATGCATTTTTGGCCTATTGGACAAAAGTGGCCTGTGCTCACTCATGCGTGAAATACTTTCAATACTAATAGTGTCCTTAGATAGCTTAGGTCCAAGGCAAAATATTCATATCAAAAAATTATCTCTAGATCTTAAAATATTTGCGTAATAATTTTTTTTCTTGAGTGTCTACTTTTTTTTTGATACACGCTGTATATATATATATATTTTTTTTATTTATTTATTTATTTTTTTTTTGCATTGTCCGCCTTACTCCGTTCAACTTTCTTCGGCGTCCTACGTCACAGGTACGAGAACGTTAACTGCTGGGTCAGATATGCCAATTTGCCGGTGTGAATTGATGTGGGAACACTCTTAAAAATGTTGGGCATTATACTGTCCACACAACAATTGGTAGAAACTTTATCCAATTCTGGGTAGTTTTCAACCAATAATGTGTGATTTGGGTGAGAACTACCCAGTATTGGTTAAAATCACCCAGAGTTGGAAAACTATTTAAACAATTGTTGTGTGGACAGTATGTTGCCCAACATTTTAAGATTGTAGAATGTTCGTTGCTTCTAGTGTGAATGAAAATAATGGACCCGGATCGACCCAGGTTGAACCCACGTTGTCCCACGTCTTGGTACTGTGAACACGCCCCAAGAGTGTAGAATATATGTATGCATACAAAATGAACATAGGCCTGCCATCTGATTTTCAAAAGAATTGAACTTTTGAAACATTTGAATGCGATTTAACATAATGCGCATTTTACTATCTTAAATGCTTCCTGTGGCAAATAAATTTGTGTTCAAATTAATTTGAAACGAAATAATATCAAAATACTCAAATACATGTACCTTCATCTTTATCTGTGAAACTGATTGTAATTATAAATTGTGTGAAAATGGCTGTGAAAACATACTGAAAATATCACGAGGCCAGAAGAGTTAAGTTAATTATTAATGTTCGCCCCCAGCCACCGAGTTGTTTTTTTTTTTTTTTTTTTTTGGTCGTGGTTAATTCGGTCGTGTTAAAGCCCCAGTATAGTTTCCATAAATGGTACAAAACTAAATTCTTTGTAACTATGTCTGTTTAATACTACTTTGTGGCCTAACAATGGCTTGAAAAGTGATCGCTCTGAAAATTTAACATTTTTTGACAAATTATTTCTTGTGGATTATGAACATACCGCTAGACGCTCCCCTTTATTGTGAACATCATAATTTGCCACTTAAAAATAAAAAAAAAATCAGTAGATTTGATGTTGTTTTCTAATACTTTGTGAAACATTGACATCAAAATTCTTTGATCGACCAAAACTATACTTGGGCTTTTCAAATTTCGATTTTTGATGTTGTTGGTCTTCCCGTAAATAATTTTAACTTAGTCACATATTATGTATGTGTTCGATTCCAGGGAAAAGTGTAAAGGACATGTCAGTACATAAAACATACTATACATGTAATATACACTGTGTGTTAGATTATCAGCCGCGATGAGATGTTTCGCACCATATAAAAAGCACTGAATGAAATTATTTTGACATTTTGCAGCAACTTGATTCAATGAAATGAAATGAAATATCTCGATATTTTTTATTTATTTAATGTTAATTTTCAGAATTTGTACTCAATTTTGGAATTATATTTCATTTTTTACCTCAAATTTTGATTTGATACAGTCAAATAGGTGATTTGCTATGACATTCTATTGAATTTTTTTCTATTATCTATATATATGTGGTATATATGTGGTATATATGGTAGTTTGATAGAGTCTTGATAATAATGACTCAAGTGTTATTATATTTTGATAGAATCTCGAGAATAATGACTCCAATGTTAGGGTATTTTGATAGAGTCTCGATAATAATAATGACTCGATTGTTATGGTTTTTTGATTGAATCTCGATAATAATGACTCAAGTGTTTTGATATTTTGATGCATTTTCAAAAATAATGACTCGAGTGTTATGGCATTTTGATAGAGTCTCGATAATAATGACTCAGTCGTTGTGGTATTTTGATAGAGTCTCGATAATAATTATGACTCGAGTGTTATGGTATTTTGATAGAGTCTCGATAATAATGACTCGAGTGTTATTGTATTTTGATAGAGTCTCGATAATAAGGACTCGAGTGTTATGATATTTTGATAGAGTCTCGATAATAATGACTCCAGTGTTATGGTATTTTGATAGAGTCTCGACAATAATGACTCGAGTGTTATGGTATGTTGAAAGAGTCCCGAAAATAATGATTCTACTGTTATGGCATTGGGAGAGTCTCGATAACGCATATGATAACAATAAACACTATGATAGTAGAGCGGCTAAGTTGAAAAATTGTGCACTTTTTGATAAAAGCACCAAACTTTCTACATGTCTAGTACATGTCAAAAGATTAAATTTAAAAGGGGGAGCCCAGTCCAATTAACCCCCTTTGGGGACACATGAGGTCAATGAACTTTTTTGTTAAAATTCCTTAGGTGGTTGGGCAATATTGAAGATAAATACTTGATAAAACCTTCTTTTACCATAAATGTGGGTTCATATTTAAGAGGATTAAATTTTCTATAAGATGAAACCACATTTAATTGTCTACATGTGGTGATCTTCACGGCACATTTGGGTCAAAAACACAATTTTTTTATATTTTTTCTTAAATTTAAATTAGCATAATCACCATTATTTAGAAAATCATGAGCCTTAAAGATTTCAAACTTTCCGGAAAGCTGCCCTTATATATTGTTAATATTGTGTGAAAATCACAAAGTCATTGCAGTTTTACAAAATAAGTTAAAGCGTTTAAAAGTCAGTAGAGTAGTATAGCTACAATGGCATTTTGTGTACACCGTTCACACAGGCCAGTAACTATGCAATAATGCGTATTGGGTTAGCACATTTGCAGCACCCATATTGCCTATCTCTGTACCAATTCCAAGACAGAAATGATTTATCAACATTTGCCCCCCCCCCCCCCAGTCTTTCCAGCCTCCAAAATACCAAAGTCTGATTAGGGTTAAATCTTAATTCTAGAGAAAACCAACCTTACAGACATTCAAAACTGAGAAGAAGAGAAATTTGATGCGGCATACGGCTAAATTTATTGATATTATTTGAATAATAAGCCACATTTAACTGTAAAAATAAACATGATTATTCAAACTTACAAAATGTTAAATGTAACCAGTCAGTTTCTTATACAAGATAAGATGCATATATCATGCTAAGTGCAAAAGGTAAAAATATTGAACAAACAGTTTACCATGTTTACCAGTAATTGGAATCAATTGCACAAAAGCATTCAATTAGCAGTGAGAAAAACATTGTGTTCATAGTAGTGAAACGTAATCCACATGGATCTTTATGGACCTCCAAAAGCATATTTTGTAATCATATAAACATGATAGCAATTTAGCATTGTTTTGTATTTCCTATAGGCCTTCTATGTATAAATTATGACATACATTTCTGATTTGACACCGTCACAAACCGTGACAAAAATAATGCTAGACAAAATTTAACTTGTGAGATATACTACTTCTATACACATTATGTTTTGTTATTGCAAATCATGTTGGTATATTGGATGGTGGCTATAGGGACCCCTCAAACAACTACGTAACTGATAAAACCAACATGGAAATATACATGTATGTGTATACTACCCAAAGATTGAAAATCATAGTCATTGGAGTCAGGACATGTTCACCGGACTCTGCAATTGCCTCAAATACGGTACAGTTTGTCCATACAGCCCTGAACATTTTCTCTTCACGTGTGAAATGAAAACCCCCTAAAATACATGTTTATCTCGAAACTGATAGATATCCAAACTTTGTAGATTTATCATTCCGAGAATATGTACTCATAAAGTGTATAACGTATCGAGTGTTAACTAATTAAGTTCTGAATGAAGAATACAGAAAAGGAAAAATATAATGCAATTGGAACACGGCTACGTATGACCTCCAGATGTACATATTAATTGAGGGAGAAATGACCTGGCCCTGTACCGAATACAAGACGTCAAATATTATTCAATTGCACTTTATTTATTTATTTTTATTACCCACTTCATCTTCAAGTAAATGTTATCATAAGTTCATTTGCAATATACTTGTTAGTATACTATTATGATATTATAGTAATTGGCTGCGATATTACATTTCCTTGAACTTGTTTATTCACAACGTGCTATCACGTGCGGTTTCTTCATTTATTTCCTCGTTTTACATGTTACTTGAGACAGGAAACTGAATATGCCGATGTAGAATTGAATCAACATTAAATGAGATTCTGCTGTGGGTTACTGCTAATATTACAACCATCAAACATATCTTCACAATACTCGTGATACACTCTTAAAACGGAAATGTTATTTAATTATTTAAAAGGGCCGAGGAATGTCCACACTCTACAACACTTTCTAGATATTATATCCAACCTTTCATCGAGGTGGATTCAACATTAATTGTCTGGCCTAGCAGGCTAAAGGTTAGATACAACATGCAGAAAGTGTCGTCACTCCTACGCCCTTTAAAATGTTGAGATAGCATTTCAGTTTTTAGAGTGTATAAAACAAAACAATAATTGTTAAACAACTGTCATTTGAGACTCAAATTCTGAAGTAATTTCAAAAGTTCCTGGAAACGATCCTTGAAACAAATTGACTACGAACTAACTTTGTACATGTAAATACGTGAATGTAAGGGAAAATTCGTATAAAGACCACTGTTAGGTTTCATTGGTTGCTGTGTTCTGTGTTGCTTGTGTCTTCCATTCATGAATTTCTTTGCTGTATAGTAGCAGCAGCAGTAGTAGTAGTAGTAGTAGTAGTAGTAGTAGTAGTAGTAGTAGTAGTAGTAGTAGTAGAAGTAGTAGTAGTAGTAGAAGTAGTAGAAGTAGTAGTAGTAGAAGTAGTAGTAGTAGTAGTAGTAGTAGTAGTAGTAGTAGTAGTAGTAGTAGTGGTGGTAGCAGTAGTAATAGTAGTAGTAGTAATAGTAGTAGTAGTAGTAGTAGTGGTAGTAATAGTAGTAGCAATAGCAGTAGTGATAGAGGATTCATATAGAATACGCAACAAGTTTTTT
>JZLH01S0402194.1:78516-93927 GCA_001188425.1 Eucidaris tribuloides | reverse complement strand
TGGTTTTGCTAACAGACGACGTAACGGTATAATAATCATTTCATGGATAATACAGACGAGTTGAGGACTTTAAGAGGGGCATGTCCGCGTAAATGATTACTTCTATCCCGATATTTGCAATTATGACAACAAATATGCATTGCAGAATAAGGTGATGAGTCTTATCAAATTAGTTTCCTATATATGGCGAGAGAGAGGAGACATCCGCTCGGACTGCTCTGATTATACAGGGTGGCCGCAGAAAGAACGCTACACTTAAGATCGTTATTTTTTTTTCACATCATGAGCAAATGCCATATATATGTTATTTCATTTTGTTAGAACATTCTTTTTCTGACAAAATGATACCACGATGATTGATTTTGAGTGAGGCATTTGGACCTAGGGCCATTTTTTCTGAGGCAATATAATAATGGAGTTAAAAAAAATAGCAATGTTTAGGAAATCCTTGCTTCAGCAAAATAGCCTAAGATTTAAACACCCTTAATCAACGCAAATGACCATGGTATCATTTTGTTGAAAAAAGTGTTCTAACCCATGAAATAATCACTAATGACATTTTGTGGATGACGTTAAGAAATTAACGATCTCAAGTTCAGCATTTTCTCTGGTCACTCTGTATATACAAACAAATCGTGTTTTCGTATTACCGCTATGATTTCGTTAGCAAATTCTCCACATTTCCTTCATTTAATTTAATTCATATTCCAAACATATAGTATAAAGATGACAAGGTTAAGCGCTGATATAATTACAATTGTCAAAACAATCAAATTTTCGTAATGACACAAGTTACAATCTCATAATAAAATAATAACATATTATAAAAATCAATACATAATTGCTTTTCCATCTTATATATATGTATATATTGGTTTTTTTTTTTTTTCTTATTATACATTATTTAATATGAGCGATGATTTGCAGGACCCTTCATGAAGCACGGACGTGTTTGTGCCAGAAGTAAAATCATAATCACAACCAAATTTAAGTGAATTTTCTATTTCATCTCAGTAACGTTAATGTTATTCATTTTGACTCAGTTTATAATTGAGGTATATTTTAGTGAATTACACATTTCTATTGCAGTTTATTTAATTCATTTTGTTTCATATTTTGTAATCATATCATTTGTTATACCTTATATTTTATATCATTTAACTTTGCGATTCTAGTCTATTAAATCTAGTACTTGTTTTATTTTTTTTAAATACATGTTGCTTCTTTTGGGAGTTGTTATACAAATAAAAAGACCATGTTACGTAATGTAAAGTACTGTAAATTGCTGGCAAATCTATCAAACATTTCTGTCAAGGATTAAATAAATGGACAAAAACCACTTGTACATGGTGATTATCAACAATTTCCTGGAATGATAAAGTCAAGATAAAAGGTTGCTTTTGACAGCACCCACGTATAAGTTGTAGACCCAGACAGATATCAATTGGTGATTACATGGACGGCGAACAGGGGGTAGGGTGACATGACACTCCTCGATTTTTTTTTGGGGGGGGGTCCCTCCACTCGATTTTTAAACCTAAATATTTTTACCTTTTTTCTTAATCATTTTTTAAAGATTTAAACCGATTCAATGATGCGTATGTAGGCCTAATGGAAATGTTTCAACTTTGGTAATGCAGTGGGATGTTAGACTTACACTTCCAACCTTTTTAACAATGATACTAATTTATGATACGCCTTTTGCCACCGCGCGAGGATATAATAATCTTACCCTCGGTGTTTTAGCCCCTCCCCACCCCCTCCTTCGCGTCATAAAATCGCCTTCCCCCCCCCCCCGTTACTAGGAGGAGAAAGAGACACACAAATGACGTGACATCTGAATGCAAGACCGATATAATTTGTGAATTGGCAAAAGGCATATCTCGACTATCTATAAAAACTACAGGATTAGTCTAGCAAATGTCGCTAATCTCATCCATTGAGTAGAATTAATCACGGAAAACACATATCGCCATAGTGATAGGCAAATATACACGTTAACAGAACGTGCTACCTTGCTTGCACACACCATTTTGCCTCGCCCGCAATGTGTCCTTCACACAGAGAAGAAGACAACGTAAAGTGCCATTCAGAACAGTTTATTATACAGGTTTAAAGTTCAGAGCAATACACGTTTTAAAGGCTTCCCTTTTTGGTGGATAACTCTTTTCCATCATATATCTTTTGCTCTGTCAATTCTACAAACTATGCATTGTTTCTTTATTATTTTTTAACCTTGCCTTGTGATATACTCCATGAATTACTTTGCAGTATTTCTTACGAATTGGAAAACAAGTTTCACGTTAAAGGATCCTTGTAATATGTACTACCTTTTGTTTGATGGAAATAAACTCCAATTGAACTTGAACTTCATTGGCAGAACCTCCGTATGTCTATGACGACAATTCGTTACAAAACCATCGTGTCCAAAAAAATTGCTAGGATATAGATAATGACTTAAAGGCAAGGTTCACCCAGATATCAAGTTGGTTTTGATAAAAGCAGAACATTGAGAGAAACATATTAATGAAAGTTTGGCGAAATCCACCAAAGAATAAGAGAGTTATGAGGTTTCAAATTTTCAAATTTGTGACGTCACGTGCGAGCAGCTCCCCATATGTGATGTAATATAAATTCTTTTGCCATTTTTTAATGGTTCATGATCACTGAATGGGGATTTTTCATAGAAACATGTATGGAATAGTGTTTTTGATTATATATTGAATGCACAGGTAAAATCATCTTCAAATTTCTGAGAAAACGGCACTTTTACGGAATTTATATCACATGACATATGGGGAGCTGCTCGCATGTGACGTCACAAATTTAAAAGTTAAAAATTCCATAACTCTGTTATTCTTTGCTGGATTTTCGCCAAACTTTCGTAATATGTTTCTCTCACTGTTATGCTTTTATTAAAACCAACTTGATGTCCGGGTGAACCTTGCTTTTAATCCGCTAAAAGGTTTGTGTGTTTCTGTTCCAAACATTCAGATGTCGTTTTTTGTAATGTTATCAAATAAATATGTGTTTTTAGTGTTAAAATGTGAGCTATACATGATCCTCCATGCACTGGTGTCTCTGTTAAGGTCTAAAAATGAATCCTTGAAAATTGCAGTTGAAAAACGATCATAAAGTGCTTTTAAGAAGTAAAAATTATTAGCGACCATCCCAGTTTTCCCCATAAACTGCTGTGTTCTTAAATTTTCATCGGCTGATAATAATTCATGTGCCGATTTTTATCCGTGCATAGTTTGTTAGTGACAGCATAACTACATGTATCTAAAGTTGTGTTCAAGGGTGTATATTTGTCAACTCAAACAGTATCACACATGTTAGAGAGTAAGGTTTGACCATTTTAATTGGGAATTCCGCAATGTTATAGTGTCTTTAAATTAAAGAGAATACACAGTACTGGTTGACGATGGAAAATCTTTCATCAACATTTCACATTTCATTGGTTTCCAGGTGAGAGTATATTACATTCGCATTATAATGTGGGACTAATTCACTTCATATGCAGTAAAAAGTTGAGGAATTGGCAGTTTGAACACTAGACTGAGTACCCTCAGTTGTTGCATGCAGTGTGTATGTTAACAATTAACATAGTTTGCTTTCTGTGTTAGTACTTTGTCAGCAGTGGGGATTTGTGTAGCAGATTTGTCAAAAACGAAGTGTTCTGTTGTTTTTAACTACTCTCTCCTGTACTATAGTGACATTTTCAGAATACCATCTGTTCACAGAAGGTTTGAAAGCAGCTGATGTAAAAATGATGTTGTTCTGCAAGTAATCAATCTTATCTTTAAGCAAAGTGTTGATAAAAGTGTCTGGAATAGAACATATTTCTTCCCATTTATAAACATCATGCACCATCAGGTCCACGGTTATTCGCATATGCCAAGAAGAGATTTCATTGGTTGAAATATTTGGGTCAATAATGAGGTAATTTCTTCCCAAGACAAATGTCCGGGGCAAATTCATTTCGGTAGGGGATCTCGCGGTGCTAAATTTACGGAAGTAATTTCCTTGGGGGCTGCAATTTGAAAGATCAAATCATCCGATGCTCTCCTTACATAATTATCTCGCTACATTGGTAGAGGGATTCAATCGAAGACTGAAGCCTACGCATGGGGTTAATGTGTTCTTTCTTCTTATTTGAACCGCTGGCGTTAAAGACTTCTTTCATTTTGTACTCACATCTTCTTTGCTCTATCTCACATTCTTGTTTCACAGTGTGACAGTACATTGTATAATTATTCTGTTTATAAGCCAAGTATAGTTTTGGTCGATCAGACCAATTTGTCTTCAATCTTTCACATAGTATTCTATTGTCACCCCAGACATTATAATATTTCTTTATTTACCCAGGGTAGCCGCTTCGGTCAACTAGACTGTTCTTCAAGTAGGCCCTGCATAATTCTAGTTCTTCTAGGTTGGGATGGACGGGGGAGGGGTGGTCACTCTGATGTCACTAGACATATCCTTACTGTGGTTTAATATGTATGTGTGTATTTTTATTTTTATACTTTATATGTATTCATGCATTTGTGTTATTCTTTGATGCTACATGTTTGGAGTGGCATGCTCCAGAGCAACAGTGATTGAAATTGCTTTTGCAATTTTATGTTTGTATATTGTATATGTACTGTTTTGTATTATGCTATATTGATTGGTCTAATAAATAATAATAATAATAATAGTTATTATTATTATTATTACCCTTCTCTGTTGCAGAATGCCGAGCGCCTGGCTAGAAAGCAGAAGGTACCATTTTTAAAAAAGTCTTTGGTATGACCCGGCCGGAGCTCGAACCCACGACCTTCCGAATGTGAGGCGGACGCTCTAACCAACTAGGCCATTACACCGATATAGCATTAAAAAGCAACATGAAACCTACTGAAAATTGTTTAAAGTGGCAAATTGTGATATACATTTATTATCGGAGAAAATCTAGCGGTATGTACATTATCTATGGGAAATGTCTTGGGTGTCCCCCGACATTTTACATTTTGAGTAATTTATGAAAAAAAAAATGATAGGGTTTCAGAGCGAGCAATTTTTAGTGCATTTATAGACAATAGGTCTATCTAGAAATATAATTACAAAGAATATATATATTTTGTTTACCATTTACCAAAACTATACTGAATATCGCCCATTGATGGTAGATCCATTTTTCAAATGTGACTTGTTTACCAAAATCTATGGTAAACAAATACTAACCCTAGTATTTATAAATTTTAGTAGCTCTATGAGATTAAACAATGGTTCATGGATTAAACAAATGATGAGTTGAAATTCCCACCAAAAAGTGGCAAAAAATAGGCAAGAAAAGTGACTTTATTTCCAAAAGGGGGTAGATCCATTTCAGTTTATTTTCAAACGGGGTTAGATCCATTTCAGTTTATTTTCAAACGGGGTTAGATCCAAAACATGAAAATAAATTTTTAAAAATAATGTAAAACAAAATCGAAATCACATGTTTTTTCTAAGTGTGGTTTTGAATTCGCATTGTTGGGTTCTTTGTTTGGTTTAGTTGGTTTAACTAAGAAACATTGTAACATGGGTGTAATATGAAAAAAAATTGATCACAATTGTATTGGATCTACCCCTTTTGGAAAAAAAAATAGAGTTTGTTTCCAAAAGAGGGTACATCCAGTTATCATCAAATTTGATTTTTATTGCCAAAATTCATACAGTTTTAGTAGCTCTGTAAAATGACATAAATGAGAAGTTGAAATTCCCACCAAGTGGGGAAAATGGCAAAGAAACTGACTTTTCCTTTGAAAAGGGGGTACATCCATTGGTCTATTTCCAAAAGAGGGTAGAGCAAAGAAAATGAAAATGAAAACAAAATATTTCTAACAAATGAAAACTCACATTTTTTTTTTTTTTTGAAGTGTGGTTTTACATTTGCCTTGTGGGGTACTTTGTTAGGTTAAGTTGGTGTTACACAGAAACATTGCAATACGGGTAAATTAAAAAACCTCAATTTTCTCAGAATGGTAAAAAAAATATAGATCGACCCCCTTTTGGAAATAAAATCTTCCTTTCTATTTCAAATTACCGGGGTAAAACCCTCGGCAAGGAAACACAAGCGGATATGTAAGACACGACATGCACTTAATTTTCACCCCACCGGATGATGCTACAAGAAAACCGGCCAAAGCATTAAGTTTTGTTTCCGTAAGCATGTTGAGGTGATTGAAAAAAGGTATGATGTAAGGGCATTGACATGATTACAAGAAGTCAAACATGCCCTGCACGAACGAAATGAGTTGAACATATTGAAATATAATACACTAACTACAGTGTATATCCAGGCTAGAAGGATTTATCTTGAATTTTTTTATTGGGGAGAAATAACCATTTGATTTCCAGTATTTAATTAAAATGTGAACCTGATAGGAATTGAACTCATGAAGAAGAAGGAAAAGAAGAAGAAGAAGAAGAAGAAGAAGAAGAAGAAGAAAACAAGGAGAAGAAGAAGAAGAAGAAGAAGGAGAAGAAGAAGAAGAAGAAGAAGAAGAAGGAGGAGGAGAAGAAGAAGAAGAAGACGAAGAAGAAGAAGAAGAAGAAGAAGAAGAAGAAGAAGAAGAAGAAGAAGAAGCCAATCGTCGGATGATTAGTACTTATCTTTATCCCAGGTTATAAAAGGCTAGAAAGGTACATGTAACACTGTTGTTTGTATGGAATGTGTGAAATAACTACCGATGTCTATGTATCAATATAGAAGTTAAAGAGAACAATACACGATTTGCTCTGCTACAAAGTAAAGTTACTTAAAAGAGTTGATTTGTAGCCATAATCTTGTAATGCCTTGTGAAATTGAATGTGATGGGCATCACATAATGGACGCAGTTTAACTTGGTCAGATATGTTACTGTTATTGTTTTTAATCAATATGGATGTCACCGAACTTTAACGAATTACAACTACTATTACTGACAAATCGTCGTTCTGTAATTGTAATCATTGTGACCTTAAAGGTAAATGACGTGATTGGGGGTAGTCGTCAACTTAGGCTGAAACTACTCTAGAATCATGTAAATTATGCAAGGATTCTCCTGTGAAAATCTTGTAGTCAAACGTTGACTCATTCTAAAATAACTTATTTCAATATCCCTCGTGGACAGCAAACCTGCTGTGTGGCTCTCTATGGATCTTATTTTTATCGTGCCCCGATAAAATTAACATACTATATGTTCATGCTTGATTTTCCTTAAGTAAACAAATTACAGACAAATCCTTCCAGCTGTGAGATCCACTCCAGCTAGTGTATAGTTGGTATATATTTCGACTCATTTGGTTCTTGAGGCATTTTCAAGTGTTCCCAATCATGTTACTAACCTTTAATAATTATGATATTTATAAGACGGTTGGCTATGTGAGCTCCTCTCTGCTCCCGTGATGTTGTTTTCAAGACGCATCTATTTCTCAATCCTCTCACAAGTTCTTCTGGACTCTGACCGGTAACTAAATCAAACTTCTACAAATATCAACTAAAGTGCGTAGAGATTCTCACCTCTCTAATGTGTCAATTATTAATTATTTCAATTGGTTTGCTCTGTGAGAGGCCTTCCTTCAGAAATTAGTTTTTTAATCAAAGTCACTTGGCAAACAAAAATGCCATGCAATTCCATCCTATCGATGCCTCCTCTTCAACACTTATATTTTTCACAGTTTTCCTTGCCAGAACAAATGAATCAATAGCCACTATGTGATATCATGCGAAATGAATATAATTATTACAAGAGGGCAGAAGCGTCGATCGGGGTGGGGGGGGCAAACATATCGACCCCCCCCCCCCCATTAATTTTGACAACTTGTAAAATTCATAATATGCAATGCAAATATATGTTTTAAATAGCATTGGAAAGCACTATAAAGTCATAAAACATGGCATAAACATACTATTAAACGTACAAAACTTTTGAAATTTTTGTCACTTTTGCCCCCCCCCAATCCGAAACATGGATCGACGCCCCTGCAAGAGGACCCACTCGGTAGTGAGATCCTAACCAGGATTAAAGACAAAAGAGTGCAATAAAAGCTATAAAACATAACATCGATCGCTGACCCTCTTTTTTAGTCTCCTGCTCTACCCCCTTCCATTATCCCCATTCTCTCATGTTTCCCCCTCTCCCCTATCTCTTATATTCTTCACCCTTTCACATCACCTCTTCTCCTGCTTACTCCTTCCTAGGCTGAAGAAACCCTCATCATTTATATTATGCTCATGCAAAGAGGTGAACTCCAGACCCCTTATCATTCTGTTTTAAACATTTTCCATCGCAGATTTTAATAAACAATGTTTCATTGACTCCCTCTTAATATATCTGAGCTTATGTTTGACCATCGAAACTATAGTAATACGTTACCTCTTCGCCTTTGTTAGAGGAACATATTTAACTCGTATTATAAGACTCAATTACGGGCAGGCAAAATTGCTTATTATTAGCTACTAATTGGCGATTTTTTGCAAAAAAACTCGGTGGACAGATGGAGACAATACTCTTCGTCGACTCTTCCTCCTACATGAACGCTTGAGACAAAATTCCCAATTAAAAGGGGTTTAAAGTCCAAGTGCGTTCACTGATAGGAAGAATGATTTCATTGAGATATACATGTATAGCTTACGCTTAGAAAGAAAATTCATTAACATTTGGGTGCTGGGCTAAAATCCAGGTGTGTTAACCCAGGGGACGTGGATTGTTTCGGACTAATGTGTATACCCTTTCCAAATTGTACGATTTTCTGTAAAATCGACAAATGCTATCAAGACATACATGTAACCCATCATTTATTTGGTTCATTATGTATTTACGATAAATGTCATTGGTAGGAACTTCAGTGACAATTGTCATTCGAATTAAAAGATATGGATCCGATTGTCTTCTCGGCGAACAGGTTCGCCGATAGTACCTGAGTGAAGTCAACCCTGTGCGAACAGGTTCGCCGAAAGCACTCAAAGTGTTAATAATGACAATATACACAAGGCAAGACTAACAATAATATTTTACAGTAGTTCAATGTATCTATAAGCTATTTCTGATTTGTTCTGCACACTTCTGCATTTTATTTTACATTTTCAAAACTAACATGTAGTTAATATTATAGGTTCATTTGAATCTATAAAAGAAAACTTGTCTTAAATGTATGGGGATGTGGACATTATGATTAATTAATTTTTTTCAATATGTATGGTGACGCTGCATATTCACAGATGAAAATGAAAGCGATGTGACTAATAATGGATGTTATCTTCTCATCTTCATGTAAAAGAAACCGTACTTCCTTCTTCAAGCGTAAAAGTAGGACACTTTCTCCAAATGGTCTTAAATAATATAAAGCATATACGGGTCCATGACCAGGTAACTGTATGCACACGTGTCCAGGTGCAGGATAATAATGCAGCAACGAAGCAGTGCACAAAATAAAATCTGACTCACTGGTAGTACGATCACTATACACACAGGAAGCTATTACACTAACTTTCTTTCTGACGATGTCATTCAAATAAACTACAGTATTTCGTCGACTGAAACCACTTACAACGCTTATATCAGTTAGGCAAGAGTTTTCCGTGTATGATTTTCTAATTCACCTCTGCATTTCTTATTTTAGTGATAGGTTACGGAGAAGTAAAATAAAACTTATCAAATGATTACTTTTCCAAAGGATACCTGTCATTTACACGCAATTAAACTCTCATTTACACACATTCAAACACACACACGCACGCGCGTGAGCGCACGTGCGCACGTATTTGATGGTTAATCACTCGTTTTCTTTTCTCAACATCTATAAAGCTCTAAAGATAGTCATTTCACAAATATAATAACCTTGATAGATTAAACTTGATGTGTAAAATAAACTTCCCATTATAATTTCAAAAGACTTGTTTTTTAAGCTAATGATTTACTACTTTGATAGGCAAAAGTCAATTCCCTATACAACAATTCAAATTACACATATTTTTAATGGACGTCACCTTTTTGGAGAGTAACTTTTGTTTTGGTTTTAAACTTTGGATCCGTTTTTGTCAACTGACATTTACGATGCACGATTGGATTTGATTGCACTTTAGGAGACAGAAAACAAAACAAACTTGGTGATATTGTATTAGAAATTGGCAAAGGTAAATCTCACTTAAAAGTGATATAAGTCAATAGGTTGTATTCGAAACGGGTGAGATCCACATATAAAGAAAATACCATTTTTGTATAATATCCCAAACACCTATTTCTCGAGACCTACAGTGGCTTTATATTCCCACCACATATGGTTAGGTTCCTCGGGTAAGAGTTTCAATATCTAACAACATTTCAGTTTCTAAACTATCCCATGACGTTTCAGAACTTAGTTTTATGGATTTAATCCCGTTTAAAAGAAAAATATGGAGTAGATAATGTTTGTGACCCGTCACCAAGATATCCTGATAAAGTCGCACAACCACAAGGTAAAGATCCAAACATCGTAATTATGATGTAAGGTAAAACAGGAAAGTGTCTTCAAAATCAAAAGTTCTACAACCTCATCATTTTGCAAAGTTTAAATGTTTATACTTTTCATCGAATTTTTCATCGAAAGTATTTTTTTATGTTTATATTTCATAAGATGTGCGACTTTATCAGGGTATCGTGATGACAGGTCACAAATACATAAATAGGCCTAATTTTTGGCTACCAAAAGGAGTCAAATGCTAAAAATTATAATGTTGACTTACTCCAATTCGCTCCCAGGTGTCGGCAGGTCTCCAATCGTCGTTAAAGTTAATTTAGGACCAGCTAAAACGATGCCAGGTACATACGAGACAGGGAAGCATTCTGCCCGGCGGGTGTGGAGTAGACCCAGTCCCCAGAACCAAACCCGATGCCTTCACAGATCAAAAAATAGGCGGCCCCGGCCCAGTGCAATAATAACAAGAGTATGTGAGTGAGGTTTAGAACCCGTAACAAATTTGGAAATTGCGTTCTGGTTTCGACCATAAAGTACCATGCGTAGGCTCGATAGGCGCGCAGGAATCGCGGGAACCGAACCATTGGATGCCATCGGTTACGGTCTAAAAGGTAGAACAGGTCCGTGGGGGTTAATGAGAGTAGATCGACTGGGAACTGCCATGATCTAACGTAGTGCGACGCTAGCTTTTTTGTGTCTTTCACGAGTATTCCTTGGTCAAGATACGCCGTCCGAAACTGGACCACGATATCGACGATGTAGATGAAGTCGCACACGTAGTCGAGAACGAACCAGACGACACGAGCTACCTCCTGGAGCTCGGGCCACGCTTCCCGCGCAATGAGCACCCAGAAATTGTACACGACGGCTAAAGTGACGACGAGCAACCAGTAGAACAAAAAATCGCTATCCGGTTCGACGACGGTCGACAATCGTTCGTCTTCGGCCTCGTCGTTCTCGTCCTCGACCTCATCCTCGTCTCCTTCGCCTTCGACATAGGTGGAATGATCACCGCGTCTGGTGGTGAATTTTTCCAAGAAGGAATCCACTCTCTGCACTGATATCTTCTTATTTTTCCGCCGTGCCCTGTCCTTCTTGCCCACCGCTGATTTCATGAGAGCGATTGCCTTGATGGAAGTCCAGAACCCCGCTGTACTGTTCCTGACAGATTGGTCTATATCAGACTCGTCCTCGATTTGGAGAGTTTCTCTGGATACTGGCGGCATAGCCTTACTTAGATTAGGCAGAAACGCTGCTGCGTCGTTCGTCAAGTTAGGACAACTTTGTGAGTTCTTCCATGTTTTTGGTGGAGCTTTAATGTCACTAGCTTTACCGCTCATGCTTGTCATACTTATCTTTTTCGTAGTCCCATTTTGCTTGACAACCCCCAATGATTTCACTTCGGTCCCTGCGTCACGGGGACTGTACTCAACAACAGTCTGCTCACCATTAGTCTGCGACTCACCATGTTTTCCCGATTGTTCTGATGGAGTTTGTTCCGACGTTTGCCTCAAATGTTTTTCCGCGTCATGCTGCCTATTTTCCATGACTACGTCACTTTTTTGTTCCGTGTCGTCTACAACAACTTTCTCCTTCGCAGCAGGCAACAGCCGAGTCTTATCCGAGGCAACGTCCACCCAAGCCAAGCGCTCGTCGTCTCTGCCGGCCGCAGCTCGGCAAACCTTCGGGGTCACATCGCCAGCTTCGCTAATTGGTGCTACCGACATGTCACCCGACTTCCCTACAATCCATTTAAGCGGAAATCATATTCGCAACTATTGCTCTTCATGATTAAATCACTGTTAAATCTGCCGTTACAAAAATCCGGGTGCGTGAGCCACAACATAATTACACGAATGACACATGCAGCTCATATACGCGCGACCGACGCCGCGAGTAATTATGTTCCACTCGTGCAGCTGGTCCCGTTTCGAAGTCAACTAACTTACTTTAGACATTGAATAAACCACAAACAGTCTTTTCCGTTAAGTAACAACTAGTTGACATAAAATCTGGTCATATATCCATTTGAAGTGAACCTTACAATGTCCATGCGATCTCTTACCTATACTCATCCCTAGCAACACGGAATTTGTGGTCACTCCCTGTCGCACCACGCAGGTCCTCGCAGACACACAACACAAATTATTTCAAGATCATGTGAACTGTTTGACTAGCAACAAATCCTCGCATGTAGCTCCATAAACTAATCAAACAAAAGAACGTAGACTTTGCCAGAAGTCAAGCAAACAGCACAAAAATTAGCTCGAAACTACAACCTCTGGACTGCTTTTATCGCGACAATAAGCGATGACTTGCAACGGTGACAAGATACAAATCTTCTGGGAAATGTCTTTAGCACCGCCTTTCCTTTATAGCAATGAAAGGGGGAAATAGGTTTCTATTGATCGGCTCCACCTGTTAATAATGCTATATGGGTTTATTGTTCACCCAAACAGGCTGTATACGCGCAAGATATGTTTCGATCGCTTGCAGGGCGAAGCTGAAATATCTGAAAACACGGCGTTTTAATAACAGAAAACATCAGTTTTATTTGGACAACATTTTTTTCTGGTCATAGTCCATTAGCAGTAGTAAGGTTTACACAAGTGTAGGCCTCTTACAAATATAATTAGTGAACTAAAATAAAAACTATGGATGCATCAAAACCTTTTGTTCTTATGTGCATTATTTTGTGGTTACATTTTTCCTCATTTTGCATTGTGGTCTTATATTTATATTGGATATATTTAGACGATTGGATATACATGTATATAGGCCTTTATTATATATATTTAATATATTATTACTGTCCATTAATAGAATTAATAATAAACTGTAAAAAAGGGAGTTAAATTTAGCAGTAAATTCCTATCAACTTGGTTGCTGATAAAATAATAATACTTTTTTATATATACTTTTTTTATAATAATACTTTTAATACATTAATGCATTGAAAAAAACATTACGGTAAATGACTGCACTTAGTCATCAGCTCAGTTACCTTAACATTCCGTATATTTTACAGAACCTTTTTATAATGCATATTTCTACTTCACTTCTATAAGTGAATATTCTAA
The DNA here is from genome assembly GCA_001188425.1 of Eucidaris tribuloides. Classification (NCBI taxonomy): domain Eukaryota; kingdom Metazoa; phylum Echinodermata; class Echinoidea; order Cidaroida; family Cidaridae; genus Eucidaris; species Eucidaris tribuloides. The sequence goes on along the minus strand of JZLH01S0402194.1, from coordinate 80,386 downwards.
GGAAATGTCTATATCTCTGGTAGTACCCTGCTAAAGAGCAAAATACAACCGTTCATGTCTTCGCGTGGATATGAAGGCATTAATGATGCCTTTCTACCATAAATAGATTCATCAATGACCACTTAAAAATCATATACGACAGTTATAGCATCTCAAGTGGCGGTACGTGTGTTTATGTGCAGGTCGGAACAAAAAGACGTCGAGTTGCAGATTATTTTTAACAGCTACGATTCGGCCGTTCGCGTCGCGAAGCATTGTGGCGAGATTATCGGCGGACGATAAAGGGTAATTACGAAGTATTGTACCTCGACGGTGTCGACAAATCGATAGGATTGTACCTAAATGTTTGCCGATTCAACTAACGGGTGTGTGTAAACACAATTCGGGGCAGTATCTAACGGGGCATTCTCTTACAAAATATATTACTTACTATGAAATGTTCAGCCGACATTCTTAAATGGATCTATGGGCACAGTTTCACTTCTTATAAACATTAACGCGTATATCTCTGGTTTAAAGAGTTTTCAAGACGTGTCACACATAATATGCTTATCTTTAGAATACTTTGTCGTCGTACTAGTTAATGTAAGAAAGAGAAATTTCTTCAAGTGTATCTCAAATTTTCTATAATATACGGTAAATTAATTTAATTAGATTAATGAACATTCTATACATATTAGTTGAGAAGAGGCGTCCATCCTGGGGGGGGGGGGGCAGGAGGGCGAATTCAATGAAAATATTGGGAGGAGGGCGTCAAAAATATCGATTTGCCTTGTTCCCCCCCACCCCCCCACCCAATAATTTTGACAACTTGAAAAATTCCATATATGCCAATGCAAATAATATGTTCTAAAATGGCATTGGAAAGCACTATAAAACCATTTAAACATGGCACGAAATACTATTAACATACAAAATTGTTCAATTTCGCGCGAAAACTTCTGTATTACATTTGGCGCGCGGAGTCTTCCGAAACAATGTTGAAGGTCTCCAAAACATGTTGAAAGGTCCCGAACATGCTGAAGTCTCGAAATTTGTTGAAGTATCCGAAACATGTTGATGTCTCCGAAACATGTTGACGTCTCCGAAACAAGTCTCCCGAAACAATTAAGTCAGCGAAACATGTTGCAGTCTCTGAAACATGTTGTGGTCTCCGAAGCAGGTTGAGGTCTCAAAACCAGGATCAGGCTCCCGAACAGGTTCAGGTCTCCGAAAACAGGGTTCAGTCTCCGAAACAGGTTTAGATCTCTGAAACATGTTGAAGTCTCCAAAACATGTTGGAAGTCTCCGAAACATGTTGAAAGTCCCGAAACACAAGTTGAAGTCTCCGAAGCATGTTTGAAGATCTCCAAACATGCTTGGAGTCTCCGAAACATGTTGAAGATTCTCGAAACTTGTTGACGTTCTCCGAACATTGGATCCGTCTCCGAAACCATGTGAACCGTCTCCGAACATGTGGGACGTCTCCGCCGAAACATTGTGACGTCTCCAAAATATGTTGAAGTCTCCGAAACATTTTGAAGTCTATAAAACTTCTTGAAGTCTCGAAACATGTTGAAAGTCTAAAACCATGTTGAAGTCTCTCGAAACATTCGTTTGCAAAGTCTAAAAAACATGTTGACGTACTCCGAAACATGTGAAACGTCTCGGAAACAAGTGTCTGAAACAATCACCGAAAACATATTCCTCCTTGTCTCCGAAACAGGTTCAGCGTCTCTGATACACGTTCAGGTCTCGAACGGCGTTCAGGTCTCCGAAAACATTGTCAAGTCTCGACATTGAGTCTCCGAAACATTTGAAGTCGGCCAAACATGTTGAAGTCTCCGAAACAATGTTGAAGTCGTCGAACATGCTGAATTATCTCTCTCTT
>JZLH01S0402194.1:62486-78491 GCA_001188425.1 Eucidaris tribuloides | reverse complement strand
GTCTCCGAAACATGTTGAAGTCTAAAAAACATGTTGAAGTCTCCGAAACATGTTGAAGTCTAAAAAACATGTTGACGTCTCCGAAACATGTTGACGTCTCGGAAACAAGTGTCTGAAACAAATCACCGAAACATATTCCTGTCTCCGAAACAGGTTCAGGTCTCTGATACAGGTTCAGGTCTCCGAAACGGGTTCAGGTCTCCGAAACATGTTCAGGTCTCCGAAACATGTTGAAGTCTCCAAAACATGTTGAAGTCTCCGAAACATGTTGAAGTCTCCGAAACATGCTGAATTCTCCGAAATTTGTTGAAGTCTCCGAAACATGTCGATGTCTCCGAAACATGTTGACGTCTCCGAAACAAGTCTCCGAAACAATTAAGTCAGCGAAACATGTTGCGGTCTCCGAAACAGGTTGAGGTCTCCGAAACAGGTTGAGGTCTCCGAAACAGGTTGAAGTTTCCGAAATATGCTGAATTCTCTGAAATTTGTTGAAGTCTCCGAAACATGTTGATGTCTCCGAAACATGTTGACGTCGCCGAAACAAGTCTCCGAAACAATTAAGTCAGCGAAACATGTTGCAGTCTCCGAAACATGTTGCGGTCTCCGAAACAGGTTGCGGTCTCCGAAACAGGTTGCGGTCTCCGAAACAGGTTGAGGTCTCCGAAACAGGTTGAGGTCTCCGAAACAGGTTGAGGTCTCCGAAACAGGTTGAAGTCTCTGAAGCAAGTCTCCGAAACAAGTCATCGAAACATGTTCCTGTCTCCGAAAGAGGTTCAGTTCTCCGAAACAAGTTCAGGTCTCCGAAACATGTTGATGTCTCCGAAACATGTTGACGTCTCCGAAACAATTAAGTCAGCGAAACATGTTGTAGTCTCCGAAACAAGTCTCCGAAATAATTAAGTCACTGAAACATGTTGCAGTCTCCGAAACATGTTGTGGTCTCCGAAACATGTTCAGGTCTCCGAAACAGGTTTAGGTCTCCGAAACAGGATCAGCTCTCCGAAACAGGTTGATCTCTCCGAAAACATGCTGAAGTCTCCGAACATGTGAAGTCTCCAAAACATGTTGAAGTCTCCGAAACATGTTGGACGTCTCCGAAACACTGTGACGTCTCCGAAATATGTGGACGTCTCCGAAATATGTCTGTGGTCTCCGTAAAAACAGTGTTGAGGTCTCCAAAACAGGTTCAGGTCTCCGAAACAGGTTCAGGTCTCTAAAAGAGGTTCAGGTCTCCGAAACAATTAAGTCAGCGAAACATGTTGCAGTCTCCAAAACATGTTTTGGTCTCCGAAACAGGTTCAGGTCTCTGAAACTTGTTGAAGTCTCCGAAAGTTGTTGACATCTCCGAAACATGTTGACTTCTCCGAAACAAGTCTCCGAAACAAATCACCGAAACGTGTTCCCGTCTCCGAAAGAGGTTCAGGTCTCTGAAACAGGTTCACGTCTACGAAACATGTTGAGGTCTCCGAAACATGTTGACTTCTCCGAAACAGGTTGAAGTCTTCGAAACATGCTGAAGTCTCCGAAATTTGTTGAAGTCTCCGAAACATGTTGATGTCTCCAAAACATGTTGACGTCTGCGAAACAAGTCTCCGAAACAATTAAGTCACCGAAACATGTTGCAGTCTCCGAAGCATGTTGTGGTCTCTGAAACATGTTGAGGTCTCCGAAACAGGTCTCCGAAACAGGTTCAGGTGTCCGAAACAGGTTCAGGTCTCCGAAACAGGTTTAGGTCTCCGAAACATGCCGACGTCTCCGAAACATGCCGAAGTCTCCGAAACATGTTGAAGTCTCCGAAACATGTTGAAGTCTCCGAAACATGTTGATGTCTCCGAAACATGTTTACGTCTCCGAAACAAGTCTCCGAAACAATTAAGTCAGCGAAACATGTTGCAGTCTCCGAAACATGTTGTGGTCTTCGAAACAGGTTCAGGTCTCCGAAGCAGGTTCAGGTCTCCGAAACAGGTTCAGGTCTTCGAAACATGTTGAAGTCTACGAAACATGTTGAAGTCTACGAAACATGTTGAAGTCTCCGAAACATGTTGAAGTCTCCGAAACATGTTGAAGTCTCCGAAACTTGTTGACGTCTCCGAAACATGTGGATGTCTCCGAAACATGTGGACGTCTCCGAAACATGTGGACGTCTCCAAAATATGTTGATGTCTCCGAAACATTTTGAAGTATCCGAAACATTTTTTTCACTTTTGCCCCCCCCCCTCCGATATAGATCGACGCCCCTGTAGCTGAGTCAAGAAGGTTGTCTTTGAATCTACATTTCGTGTATCTCAGATTTCAACAGTAATCATATATGTTCCATGATATTAAAGAACATAATAATTATGTGCAAAATGTATATGTCAATAAATCCTTACACTCGAACGATTATTTGCACTGATTCTTTTACGTATTTTATAACATATCTGTTCCAATTGAAGACATATTAGTCTTGAAATATCAATTATTTGCTGTATTGACAAATTAAAGCACTAAAATAAGTGAATCACATAAATTAAAATACACCTACTTTTTGCCATGCATGATTGTAAGTTTATGATTGCTTATATTTATTTCGAAACAGCAATACAGTTTCCACGAAAATCTTTTCACTGTTTTTTCATTTTCAAAAATCATGCTGTCAAACTAGTGCTCAACAAGCCCAAATTTACTTGTGTAACACCCCTCTTCAATGAATTACACTTCATGGCTCCCCATTTCCAAGAGAATTGAATTCAAGAATGGCTACACTTGCATATAAAGCCCTCCATAATGAAGTACCCGCTTACCTCTCAGAGCTCCTCCATATCCGCCAGTCATCATGCAATCTCCAGCTGGACGTCGTGCCTTCATTATTGTAGCATCACAATCCTAGAACATTCTCCCCCAAAACATCCCGTCAGCAGTTAACACAGACCAATTAAAAAAAAAACTTTTAAAACCTCATCTGTTCCAAAAGTAACATTCCTAGTCAATTCGTTAAGTTTAATTTTAGTGTATATTTTTGTTTAAGTTCAATATATTTTGTAACTGTAAGCGCTTTGTTTCTATTCTGTGAAGGCGCTTTATAAATCTTAGTTGTTGTTGTTGTTGTTATTATCATTATTATTATTATTATTATTATTATTATTATTATCATCATCATCATCATCATCATCATCATCATTATTATTATTATTATTATTATTATTATTATTATTATTATTCATCTGATGAAGATGATTCGTGACTCGTGACAAAATATTGTGAAAATGATTCAATTGTCACATTCATTTGAATTGAAACAGTGAATGGAAAAGGTGAACGTTTATTCATGTTGCATTAAAAATTATTATAACATGATTTAACGTCATCATAAATCATCGACTTGCATGGCTAATTAAACCAGAATAAACTGTAATACTGATTTTGTCTTTATAGACATTAAAAACGTTAGCCAAAATCGACGCACGTCAAATGAGTAAAAACGGCGATATAAATCAACCGTCTATTTTATAGCCTTCATTAATGTCTGATTGAGAGATCGTAAAGAAGTTGTTATGGTTTGGTTTGGATTTTTTCCCCCAGACTGAAGACAGTAGTAAACCCATTTGATAAATATCAATGTATTGCTTTTTTTTTAATGCAAATCACCCGATCTATCATAATTTATGTTGACCTTTTAAGCAGTCTGATAATGGATGCTTAACGCATGCTATATACATGTATATAAAAAGATGTCAAAAGCCAACACACTCATACACACACCACACCTCCACCTCTCCTAGAATTTACACTTTGGGATCAGACACCATCCTGCCAATGTCATGACATGAAGTCAGACAAAGCTGATCAGCGACCAAATACGCCACCTTTTCTCAGGGATCTGCTACAATTGTTCGTCTTATATTGAGGTATGTTGTACACACAACTGAAGTACACTATACGGCGACAGGTATGTGGGACTCGCGAACATTTTAAACAGTCAACAAGGAGTAGTGAATGGATTAGTTTTAGCTAGTGTACTAGATATTTGCTCGGCAAACCTACGCCATCTTTGCAAATTTGCCATGTGAAAGCAAGTACACGGTTATCAGAAGCCGTGGCAACAACGTATCAGTTTAACAATGGTGCTTATTGAAAGTCATATAACGAGTTTGGAAAACAACACCAAAGACGCCAGCCCATCTGAATAATCTGGGGCCTGTTTCATAAAGCTGTTCGTAAAGTTACGCATGACTTTACGAACGACTCGAATATGAAGTGCTAAGTGAAATGCCCAAACATTTTCACGTAATTTTAAGAAAGTATGATAGCCTAAATGTCATTTAGATTTTAACGAAAATAAATTTGGCATTGAAATGCTTGTTAAATGGTTGTTAAGAGTAAGAATGGTGATTTATGTTTGCATATTTAAATATTAGCAGATGTGATTTCTAAAGGTTGAGAATCACATTTTGCTTGCCATATTTCAAGTCATTCGTAAAGTCATGCGTAACTTACGAACAGCTTTATGAAACAGGCCCCCGGTTAGATGTCGTTTGTTGTTGGTGTTTTGTTTTCTTATTGAACATCTTGTTGAGATACATTGAGTGAAAACATGAAAACCTTTTCAGTGATCCATTTTCATCTTAAATGTTCCTGTCAGTTTTATTTATTTTTATTACGTATAATGGATCGTTTTATTACTGTCGTGATCTATTATAATCATTACAGAGAAAATAAATTAGCATAAATTGAATTGAATTGGATTGAATTTTAAATTTGTATATGGAATTCAAATATTAATCATCCATTTTCTTATTAAAATCTAACTGGACATTGTAAAATTTGATTGCATGTCACGTTTATTTGTTTTATAGGACTCCCTTGAAAAGCAGTTTAATTATACGCTAAATAGAAGGGACTACACCTGTTTTAAAAAAATGCGTGAATAAAAATGATTAAATTCAGTCAGCATTTTCTTTTTATTATCAAAAGAGACGGAAAGGGTACAACTTAAACATGTCACATAGTCTTTGAGCAAGGATATACATTTTCTAAATCATAATAGTGCGACGCCTGTGTCCATCTTTTTGTTTTAGCCATCTTAACTTCAATCGACATAATGTAGTGTCTTACTGTTGCTGATTTATCTTTTTAATCACAAGTACTTAGGCTTCACATGAGATGAGGCCTTTTTGTCGCTTCGCTTTTCTTTTCTTTGATCACATAAAGATAGTAGCAATCATGTGCACAGCATCTTTGAAGGGGGCGGGGGAGGGGGTCTTCTCACAAAATTAGCTCACTGCAACCTCGAATGACAAGTTACAATTGCAAACGAAGTAATAATCGAATTCAAAGCAATTATGTAATGTTTGACTGAAAGATTTTTTTCTCAAGGCTGCTGATAGACGCCTCAGAAATCACAGAAAAAACTGCGTTACATTTTGGTTTCATACTTTGATATTGCGAGGCGTTGAGAGCTGCAGTAAAGTTTTTCATCTAATCATGTGATGTCAGAAGCTAGGAATTTCATGAAGATTTGGAGTGATTAATTGCAAATGAGTGCAGCTGCATTGATTGATTGATTGATTGATTTTATTTTCATTTCCATCATAAATATAAAACATATACAAACAGAGGTACACAAAATTAAATACAAACATAAACATAAATAGATACACGTAAGCCATTACACGTAAGTGCAAATGAAAATAACTGAGTGTAACGAAAACAAGGCATACATGCATGTACATTTTATAATTAATTTAACATAAACAAACTTGAAACGAGCCAAAAAACAAAAGAATTATACCAAGCAAACGAGTAAATAAGATTGATGGAAATGGAGGGTCCTCTAAAAAGCTTCGCTTGGATTTTGAGGAACCCTCGAAAATAAAACAAGAAAATAAAGGTTTGTAGGAATATCATTCTACATATTCTAAACGAGGATGAATAAATAGGTAGGTATGGATAGATACACATATATATACATTGGTAGGTAGATAGATAGAAGATAGATAGATAGATAAATAGATAGATAGATAGATAGATAGATAGATAGATAGATAGATAGATAGATAGATAGATAGATAAATAGATATATAGGTTTTATTATGAAATTATACACGCATATTCTCTCTCATACACACCGTCACATACTTGTGTCACTCGACTCATACATGCACACACTCTTACACACACACTACACTACACACACACACACACACACACACACACACACACACACACACACACACACACACACACACACACACACACACACACACACACACACACACACACACACACACACACACACACACACACACACACACACACACACACGTTTAAGTTGTTAACAAAGGGGTAAAGCCATCAATCAAAATTGATTCAGTGTGAGAGGTTTGATCTGATGACCACAGAAGTGTTGATTTCTTCGAAAATTTATACAGTAGCAAGCCAGCATTGAAGGCTGCACCAAAACAAATACTAAAAACCATGTCAATAAATTGACACTTCAAGCTAGGTGTCCAAATTATCATTTAGTCATGCACACTATTAAGAAATAAAACCCCGCTAAATTCATCGATTAGTTCGTATCGGATTTTTCTACAGCTAGACATAATCCTTTTTGATCGGTAGTGTCTTAATCGCTCATCCTTTTCATGAGGTGTCGGTCGGGTGGGAGCTATTATTCGATCGCCCGTGTGGGGTGCTACGAGGTGCGAATTAGTCTAGAACGAACTCGAAGTTACACTATTGTTCTGGCGGGAAAACAGCTGCCTCGGAAAGTGTCATTTTGTTAAACACTAGACCGAGGCTGTTGAATGCGTCCTTTGACCAATTTGTTTTGACTTTTTGCCGAGAGCAAACTTAAGAGCAAAGGAAGCGACGAGGAATAATGTGCGCCTCTGTCGAAATTCCTTCACTTGGTGACCGTGTACATCCGCACATTGTAATTGGTTTGTCCATGCAAATAGATCACAACACCCACGGGGAAGAACAAGATGGAGAAAAGGAAAAGGAAGAATGTGTGGAGGAGGAGGAGCAGGGGGGAAGAGAAAACTGAAGAGGAGGAGGATCTATAAAGAGGATGTGAGAAGACGAGGTAGAAGAAGAACAAGAAGAAGAAATAGAAGAAGCAGAACGAGAAGAAGAAGAAGAAGAAGAAGAAGAAGGAAGTAGTAGTAGTATAGTAGTAGTAGTAGTAGTAGTAGTAGTAGTAGTAGTAATAGTAGTAGTAGAAGAAGAAGAAGAAGAAGAAGAAGAATACGAAGAAGAAGAAGAAGAAGAAAGAAAAAGAAGAATACGAAGTAGTAGCAGAAGAAGAAGAAGAAGAAGAAGAAGAAGAAGAAGAAAAAAAAGAAGAATAAACCATTTAATACATTTTAGAAGAAGAAAAATCTGTACGCATTGTTCTTTCCCTCCAAACACACATAAAGGTACTGGCTAACATTTACCACAGTTAAAAAAATCTGAGCCATATGATTCCCCATGCTACCAGTGTCTTGGATGAGGTCTAAAAGTGAAGCCCTGAAAAAATTGTATTTCAAAATGATTATTTAGTGCTTTAAAAAAATGAAAATCGTATTAAGTTGACCAGATTCACTTGCCCGTTTCCTCCCATAGACTTACTGTGTGTACACCTAGGCTATTAAAACTCGCCCCGAGTTTTAACAGTTTATTCATGCATAACTTGCCATTGGCAGTGTAACTTTCCAAACTTTTGTATTCTAGGGTGTTTATTTGTCCATTTGAACACTACTATGTAGCTCAGATATCAAAGTTTGACAATTTTTTAAATTAAAGCTCCACAATGTTAGCCTATCACTTTAAAATTCCAGTGTCATACGAAAAAAAAACTACAGATTGATCTACATTAGTAAACTATGACTTATTAAAGTGATCCCAAACTTACTTCGAGACACATCTCCTTTCTTTGAAATAATATAGAGCACACTTTGCCGGGGTTTTTTTTTGTTATCTTAAAGACACAATATAACATTGTGGAGCTTCGATGCAAAATATGTCAAACTTTGATATAGCTACGTAATACTGCTTAAATAGACCTTAAATAGACAAACAAACATCATAGAATACAAAAAAATTGGTTGCTGCCACTGGCAAGGTATGCATAGATAAACATCGTGTGACTTATTACTGCGATGGAGTACAAAGTAAACCCGTTTACACTGAGTACTCAATCATAGATTTTCATTTTTAAAGGCACTAAATAATCATTTTGAAATACCATTTTTCAGGGTTTCATTTTTAGAACTTATTGAAGACACTAAGATCCTGGAGGATTATGTATACATGTAGCTATGACATTTCTTAACAGTGGTCATTGTTAACTTGTCTCTTTTTACGAATTGTGTTCATAATTTGCACAATATATTCGCACATGTATTGTTGATGTACATATTTAAGTTGCATTTTATACCCAAAAAGCACCTATTTTTGTGCATCTTTTGCACCTTCAAACACTCCCAGCCAGACCTTTAGGTGAATTGATAAAATTGTGACAATTGTGTTCATACGATCGGATAAAAACAAAATTGAAAATGATTAAAGAAAGTATATATTAGCAGGAGAAATTGCAAAAGTAAAAGAAAAGTAACTTAAGCTAGCAAGTATTTTACAGTTTTTTTAAAACAAAACTGTAAAATACTCGCTAGCTTACGGAAGCACTAACGTTGCATATTTTTAAGTGAATCATCTGAAATTCATGTCTTTGGGAAGGATAATTGGTCCTTCTGTATTTATACCCCCAATCAAATAAACTAATAAATCAAGTCCAATGACCCAGTCTGAATTTGCAGTTTGTTTATTTTTTCCGAGACTTTGATATTATTGTAATTAAGTGCATTATACTCCAAAATCACAATGAATTAAATATTGACATCTTTTTTCACTTTGAAAATTAGCTCGTTACTATTATTATTGCAAATTAACCAATAATTATACATTGTTACATTCAGGCTACAGTCAATTATGAAATTATTCGTATTAACATGTCATATAATTTCACTTGACTTTGCTACTGCAATCTAGAAATGTAAGTATATGAAATCATGAATAAATGCAGTAAAGAAATCTGCCCAAACAAACAAACAATACCAGATTATTTATAATACCTTGTCGATTGGTTGTTGATGATATTCTCAATAAATTCGAACTCATGTTGGTGCTGTTTGCAACATGGTGACCATAGACACTTAATATGAATCACTGGCTTCCTGTTTAACTTATTATACACATGACACCAGATTTTTTTCAGCCACAATAAAGCATTCTTCCTGATGTCATGTCACAAATGCCTAACTTGCACATGGTTAAAGTGCCATCTTTCTTTGGAATGTGACCCTCACCTTATCTGAGTGTGCAGGGTCAAAATTCAAAACCGACTGATGGAATTAATTTTAGGTTCAAGTTTAAGTTTTGAATCACCTGCATCTTGTAATCTTAGTAGAGACGCATATTTTTCGCCATCTTAGGCATGAATGGTAGTGCTACATAGACGAAATAATCCCTTAAAATATATTTCACTGCTTAAGAATTTAAAGTTTTACTAGTATTTATGTAAGGAAACAGGTGGTATTGAAAAAAAATTACCCTTTATTCAGATTAACCTCAAGGCTAAGCTTGACCAATGTTTTTAAGAGTGTATTATATCTGTATTATGATTTTACCATCCTTCCTCTGTTTTTTTTTCTTTATGACAAATCCCCCCAAAAAGATGAAGGATGTTTCTCTCTTGGTTAGTTGTGTTTCACTGCTATACGCTAGCAGCTTCCACAGACTGGCAACCCAAACCACAGCATCAGCCTTATATTGTTGCTGACAGCTGCCGTAGAGGGTGTCGAATGGATGAGCTGATCACAGATGATGTTAAATTTGCACGACCCCTCTACTCGTCCTTGTTTAGAACGTTCTCCTATTTTCTCCATATCCAGATATAGCCTCTTTTAGTTGTCTGGTGGTTTTGTCTAATTCTCGGTGTATAACTTTCGCTTTTTCCCAGCCAGTATTGTGATTGGTGGCAGATGACTTAAAGAGGCCAAGTCTTCCAGTACCACTGATGTTGTAGCATAGTGTAGGGATTTTTTTATATAGTAGGGACACGTATTGATCAGGACCTCGTTTCGTGTCGACGCCCATGTTTTCCTCAGTTTTTCTCACAAATTGTATAAATAAAGACGCTATACGGGGAGCAAGTAAATCGTCAAAATGAAATGTCTTGGTGAATATTTATAGAACAATCCATTCATTTTCTAATCCGCCATTTTAAGCAATTATAAAATCGGTGTTCAGAATTAAATGTTAACATGACTGAGAGACTTTAAGACATCTTACCGGGTTGTCCATTTTGTTGATCTGCTTAACTAAACAGTTTGCGCCACGAGAGGGCAGTCACATATTGCAGCTGAAACATAGCAAGATGAAATCTGTTTGGAATTGAAGAACAAACAAAGAGTAATGTTATTATGTATTTGTGTTTGCCTATAATGAATTCCAGCAAATATGCGAATTTCACAAGGGGCAAATGGAGCACGAACGTGTGAAGGGTCTACAAAGAAGAGAATTGATTGATTAAAATTATGAGACTTTTACCGTCGTGGTTGTCACGGTCGTCGTTGTCGTCTTTGCCAGCGCGTTCTTGTCTCTTTCTTCTCCTTCTCTTCATTCTGCTCCCCTCCGCCTTCTCCTTCTTCTCTTTCTTCAGTGTCCTTCTTCTCCTCCTCCTCCTTCTGCTCCTTCGCCTTTTCCTGTTTTTTCTGCTCTCTTTTCTTCTTCTCCATGACCGGAAGCCTATATTTTATTTTCGATATTGGTACAACTCGGGGCAGTATAGCAATGATTTTGGCAATCATTGTCTTATCAACATATTGATATGAAAGCTTTGATCATACAGTAACTTAAAACTTTCATTAAAGAAATCGTATTTTTACACGCTATCCCTAAGGCAGTTACGTTCTTGGAATCACTGAAACTTTATACTGGGGTAGGTAGACTACAAATTGGGGATCATTTAGTAAACTAATCGCCCCTCAAAAATACAAACTGTCGTTTGAAGTTCACGTTTTGTTTTTTGATGATAATTAAACTCCTCAAAAAGTTTGGAATCTGAGTTTGAATCGAATTATATCTGCTTCCGTTCGTAGTATAATCAGGTCCATCTTGAGTATCACGGCTGAAATGCTATTATTTTATTTTCTTTAAAGTGATACCCTATTTGTTATGATTATGCAACCAGGGAAAGGGCGGTGTCTTAAAATGTGGTGTAAAGTGTAAATTGAAAAGCTGCAAATTGACAAAAGTTCGGTAAGTCACCAAACTTTGTTGTTGTTAATGAGTGAGTTTTCCATTGTTTCTGTATATGTTATGCACTCTAATGTGAACATGGACATGGATTGAAAGAAAAACTGCACAAGCAAACAAAACAACAACAACAAAAGTGAAAAACCCCCAAAAACATGTATGAGCATTCAAAAACTGGATATAAGGCATTTACTCTCATAGACATTTAATCTCACCACTTTAACACAACAAAGTGATTAAAAAAAATGTGTCAGGGGCTTGATTTGCATGGATTTTCATGTTTATCTTCCCATGGATCTTTGATTTCATCAATGTTCGTTGATTTTAATAACATGATCAGAGTTCAGTATCGGGTGGAAGATACCTGCACCACCGCCCGGCCCCACTTCCACATGCTGTTGATGAGCTTTGTGATTCGTTGCTGTGGGATGGCATTCCACTCGTCAATCAGTAATTGTCGCAAACCTGCCAATGTCGTTGTACATGTTGTATTTATGACTCTCTTCCATACATCCCGACCAAGTTGATCCCAAAACTGTTGAAAGGGGTTGAGGTTTGGGCTGCATGCAGGCTAGTCCATTCTTGTGGTACACTCTCTCTGAGAAAATCCATGCAAATCAAGCTCCTGACACTGTTGTTATCACTGTGTGGTGTTAATGTGGTGAAAGGTCCGTGAGATTAAATGTCTTAAGTCCAATTTTTGATGCCCATACATGTTTTTTTTTCACTTTTTATTGTTGTTGCTTGCTTATTTTGCAGGTGTTTCTTCAATCCATGTCAACGTTCACATTAGAGCGTATAACAACTAAAGAGACAATGGAAAACTCACTTCTCAACAACAACAACAATTGGGTGACTAACCGAACTTTGGTCATTTTGCAGCTTTTCAATTTACACTTTACACCACATTTTAAAATACTGCCCTTTCCCTGATGGCATAAGCATAACAAGTAGGGTATCATTTTAAAGAAAATTAAATAATCTTTCCAATGATACCAAGCTTGCATTGATTATTTCGATGAAGTGGGAGATATAACCGATCAAACTCAGATTTCCAAACTTTTTTTGAGGAGTTTAGTCTGTTTTTAGACTTATTTTCCCAACTGTATCTTATTGGGTGACACATGGAAATTTAGGTCCGATTTTCATACAGCTTGTATCAAATTGCTGAGGAGATTATACTGCAACAATTATGTTCAAAATACATACACATGATACAGAATTAACTGAAGACTTTTCCCAGGTGGTACCAAAATCTGGTCAGGCCCATGGGCTGATATTATCGGACGTTCACTTTTGTGCAAAGTTACATTGAGGCGGACGATACACGATGCTCGGCTGCGACGGGAGAAGATTTGCGTTTGCACTCTGAAGGTTTCTTGTCCTTTTCATCCGAATACTAAGATCGGAGACCATTATCTGTATTGTGAGTGGAATGTGGGTTAAGGTTGACAAACAGTTCTTTGTACAAGTACAACATGTTGTACAAACTATCAACAGAAAAATCCTTCACTATTGCGTGACACGATTAGTGGGAGTTTTGAGATGCCACTACCCCCCAATAATAAAAAAAAAGTACAAGCGGACATAATACGTGAAAGTTCGTGTGCAGGGTTTCTTGTTTTGTACAGTATTGTGGTACAAAAAAATACAAGGCAGAGGATTTGGGAGTGGTGCTTCTTATTCATTTCGTATTATTCGAATGTTGCTGCTATAGCATTTGCATCAGGACACCAGCGAAATCATACATGTAGATGAAATCAGCGGGGTGCGTGCACACATGCAGTTACTCCAATAACTTAAGGTTCTTTGGTGTAAACAAGTTTACTAAAATCACGGTCAGTTCCATCAAGATGCGATTTCGTTACAGTGGTTCTCTGCGGCGAGTGGCGGCCATGTGGCAATGGCTGGTATCTAAAGCCGCCGTGCAGGTGTCAAAATTCAAACTCCTTATACTTTTCTTGGGTTATGTGACTTTATGTTTATACTTGTTCCAGTTTCAGCTAGAACATTGCCAAAAGGAGAAACGAAGGGATATCAGTCTATCGCAGGAACTATTCCAGCGGAAACAATCGGCGCAAACAATTTCCGACAAACTCCGATTCGAGAACTACTTCAAATCTTTGCCATTTCCCCAAAGCATCCAATATGCGATGTCAACGTCGAGTCATGCATCTAAGTTTTCGCGACAGGAGCAAAATAACGCGTGTTTCATACAGGTTCAAGTTTGGCAGTGCGCGTTGGAAAATAGCATTTCTGGACCAGGCGATGTCACGGAGTATGAATGCCCTGGTCTTGATTGTGGAATCCGACGGATTGTGGATTGCAACATGCAGACGATGAGAAAGAGTGACGTCATCTTGCTTAATTCTGCGTCTCGCTGGAACTGGACAGAAATGCACGAAAACCGTCGCCGTGGGCCAAAAGTGGGTGTTTTACAATATTGAAAGTCCGGCGCAAACGCGTAAGGATGTGATCCCTCCTCCAGAATACTACAATAATTCGTATGATTACATCATGTCCTACAGAACGCGGGAAACGACGTTGTACGGTTCTTACGGTTACTATGATCCGAGAACACCGGAGGTTGCGGCAAATGATCAAAGAAACTGGGCGGAAAACAAAACGCAACTCATTGCCTGGGTATCATCTAATTGTCATGACACAAACTGGAATCGTCTCGGTTTCGTCAAAGAATTATCCGACCACATAATTACTGTCAACAAATATGGAAAATGTGGTCTTGACTTGTGTGCGACATCTGAGACAAATCAATGTATGCGAAATATCATACGTTCCCATAAATTTTATTTGGCGTTGGAAAACAGCGAATGTAGGGACTACATTACGGAGAAATTATGGCGAAATTCTTACCTGAGCGACGTGGTGCCGATTGTTTACGGTGCGTCTCGTGAGGATTATGAATTAGTGGCACCACCTAATTCCTTCATTCATGTGCAAGACTTTAAATCCATTCGAGAACTTGCAGACTACCTTCGGTTGCTAGATTCGAATGATGAGCTTTATAATAAGTACTTCCAATGGAAAAAGCAAGGTACCGTCGTATGGACACCGGAGACAACTCTCCTCGGCGCAGAAAATCTTTGCAATGTCGTCGGTCAAGTTCTCAAGGACGAACGTGCTATCGAAAACGGAAAGTTTAAGAAACGGGCTTTACCGGATTGGAACTCGTGGTGGACAGGGTCTTGCCACTATATATCGGGCGTTTCAAACAACTGACTCTAAAGGGCAGTGACATGATCGGGAGAAATAAAAATTGCCTCTCGAACCAAACTGGTTGAAAGATATACAATGGATACACCAGCTGGGTGGTAACTACAGGCTGAAAGGATTTATCTTGAATTTATTAAGCATGAACATACTAGCATTTCATTTCTATGGGGGCCTGATAGAATTAGATGCCATAGAGAGCTGCACAATAGATTTGGGCATACTGGTGGCAGTTACTTTAGAATGAGTCAACTTTTGACTACAAAATTTTCACAGTAGAATCCTTGCACAGTTTACTTGATTCTATAGTTTCACCTCAAGTTCAGGACCACCCCCAATCATGGTCATTTACCTTTGATTGTTTGTTGAATTAAAAGTGCTCATAATCGTTGGTAAACGATGCAAACAGGAATGATGTGGATTCGATTAATATGCTTTCCATCATCAGTTACACCATATTTCATCTTTGTTTGTTGAATAATCATAATCGATGATAAACCATCGGTAACTTTCAACCAGTGTGCATGCAAACATGAACGATTTGGATTCGATTACGATTGCATATTATGCTTTCCGTTATCAGTTATACCATTATTTCATCTTTTGACCAAACAAAAAATTAGAATTTTCAGAGGTAATTGTTGTACACATGTAGATATTTTCCGTAATAATGGATGTGGACTTGATAAACAAAATTGTTAATCCTTTAGATGAAAGTAATCCAGTTAAATGTGAAAGCAGAAAAGGGCAAAACATTTATGTAAAATGTAATACCGGTAGAGAGTTCCCAGCTTTTAACTGTCTGCAACCTTCTCTATGGGGAATTGTTTAGTTGGCACCTTCTCCGATTTCTACAATGACAACGTGCCCAATTCAAAGCATATACTTAGATATTAACTGATTTGTTTTTTTCTCTTAAATAACATCTCGGTCAAGTAGGTTTTTTTTTTTTTTTTTTGCTTTCGGCCCTTTTTCAGAAAATGATGGGAATGTTTTGTCTTTACATATTTTCAAAATAAACCGAAGAAAACTTAATTTTTATTATTTTTTATGGTGCAAATCGATAGCAAAACAAATGGAAAGTTCACTGTGACCACCCTGGCATCTATTTATAAAATCTTGACATTAGTAACTCTCGAATGGATCAGCAAAATTGCGCAAAGTGCTTTCTCAAGGTAATTGAGTATGTGAGTATTTATTCATTTCCATACATACACATAACAAAAATTCAGACACCTATACAAAGCAAAATTACAGTTTGTTATACATGAACAATTACATTATTATAATTTGTGATACTATAAGGAATTAACATAAAATGACATTACAAGAAATTAACATTTCAATTAGTATGGAAAAGGGGAAACGCCATAAGCAAAGCTTGAGGGTGACGCCCCGTTTTATCATAAAACTGATGAAAAAAGGATTGGATTCCGTTATGTATACATATTAACAAAACAAAACAAAAAAACAGGTTGCTATGCAATGTCTACA
>JZLH01S0402194.1:33184-46090 GCA_001188425.1 Eucidaris tribuloides | reverse complement strand
ACGTTTTCATCGAAGACGGGACACAAACTTAACCGTTCATCCTGCTTAATTACTAATCGAACTTGCAAATAGACATAACTATACGGTATAGCTAATAGTTATTTCTTCAAATCAGATCACTTAACTATGCAACAAGGGTTTAAAAGGGTTGTGACTTAATAAGGGGTTTATGTTGCAGTTAGGATTGGACTTAGGATGTAGGTTAAGGAATAGAGTGAGCGTTACACAATAAATATTTTTAACATTATAGATAGTTCGAATTCGATACAGATTATATCCAGTTCGTATACGAACTGTTCTGTGAACTGCAGCCTCTAAAATATCCAAGATGAACAAGTTACAGCAACCTGTTTTCACCTTACACACAATTTTTTTTTACAGTATCCCATTCTCAATCTATAGGGGAAGGGGGAGGGGGTCAGAAGGTGAGGACGTATGCTAAAACGTGCTGAAACAGCAGCCTTAGAGGCGGGACTACAGTATAGTGTAAATTTGCGAGGGGGGAGGGGCAACACCACTGGCTGAACAGATGCTAATATAAGAGCCAATTCTTTGGGGTGGGAATGCATTTTCGTTTTTCCTTATTCCCCTCATTTTTTATATTCTATTTCTTAATAAATTCTTTTTTTGGGGGGGGGGGAAGGGCGGTGCCCCTGAATCCATCATAGTAATTTTGCAAAGGTTAATAACGGGACGTAAATGATCAGCTAAATAACTGCAAGCTACCGAAAATAGCGTCTGTCATGAATTGTGTAATTATCAGTTCTGAGAAGAAGAAACATTGATGTGTCTGAACGTCCTAGCAGAACTCATGCATATTCTTACTCATGGAGAAATATGAATACCCGAAGTGATTGAAGAACACGTTTCGTCAATTCGATACATCCACCTCGCGCCTGCGACGCAAAGCCGATTTGCCCATCCGTCAACCCTTTTTAGTATAAAGGAATGTCAATCAGACCAGCATGACGGGAATTTGTGGTTGAAAGTTCTTAAGGAATATTGGACAGAGCTTGGAAGTAGTCTTCAATTGCAGCGCATGCTCCGACAATATATGATTACGGTTTATTTCATTGTCATACTTTCTCTGTGGTGTACAATTTAATGATAATGAGAAAGTGAATGTGATGCCTGAATTTGTTGTGTACCCTTCTGATGGGGATAGTTGGGCCGCCCGCCGGAGATCATTCAAAATGATAAATGAATGTTTGTTTTCTCTTAAAATAAACAGAATTCAGGCGAATCCTGTCCAGCTGAAGTTTTAGCAGAATGGTAGAAATGACATTATATGCTACTTTTTTCAAATATCAATTTTGCTTATGACACGGGATTATGACCAGGGTCGAACTTTTGCTCGAATTTTATTTTCCATTGAATTGCATATTGGAAGCAGAAATGCACCTGAAAGATTTTTTGGTTGCTTGATTTTTATTTCTACACAATTATGTCACCGTTCTGTAAATGCGATACGGTCACGGCTCACGGTACTACATCGTTCCCACACCAGGCTCAGTTACTGTCTTCTGTTGCGCTGTCATATCGAATAGTATCAATCCTAAATAAGGACAAAATCTTTAGTGATCAAAACTATTACATTTCTACAAAGAAAGAATGTAAATGTTAGTAATATACAGAGAATGGACAGCGAAAGGAAGTAAAGAATGAAAATGAGCATTTCGTTATCTTAACAAGTACATAATCTTCTTTCGTTTGATTTTTATCATTACCACAACCTGAAGTAAAGATCAGATCCGACTTCCACTTATTGTTATGCTGACATAATGCACGTTTTTTACGGTTTCATTAGAATCAGAACCTTTATACTGTATCTGATCAATACATGTTTAAAGGTTCTGATTCTAAATCGGCATGAGTGCGACGTGAAACTAAGCATTTACAATATTGACAATTTTTCAAATGGCCGGGGCGTGACGTCATGTATTCTCATGTAATATTAATCGGATATGCATGTTGTTTTTGACTGGTTTCTTTTCATTATAGGAAGTTGTAATTTTACAAGCCCCCGCCCACGTTTTAAAGGCTGTTTAAAAAAAAAAATCTTTCTAAGATGCAAATAATAATAATGATGCGGCCATGAGGCAGTTGCATTTTGTACGATTTATTATTTGATAAGTCATTATAGCATCATTTTAAGTTTGCGTTGTAAATCTGATATGATGTGTCTTAATCCGTGGTAGTAAAAAAAAATGTAATCTTCTAAAATGATAGATATTTAAAATGGCCCCCATTTTCTACAAAATTCTTCTATTGTTTTGTGGAAAATAATACGATTGTTTTGATGTTAGTCTTGTCAATAGGAAGATGCTGATTTCCAAATCTGATGAGTACCAGGACGTGAAACCTTGAGCTTTTATGAACAATGCCAATTATGCAAAATTACTTCATGAATGAGAAATTGACAAATAATGGTATTATTATTGTATTTTTGAATATAACCTCTTATGGATTTTTCTATTGATTGGTGCAGATTTCAAATGTACTTCGCTTCCCTGATGTGTATTATTTCATCAGTAATTTAAGAAAGGGGCATAATACTTCTTCAAATAGGCACCATTCAATTGTTTACAGCGTTACTCTTGCTCGCTCTTGGAATTGTGATGGTTTCTTGTCAATGTGTAAGGCGATAATTTTTAATATCGATTATTTTCTTTAATGTGAACAAAATATTGAGCAGCTCAATTCCAACATTCAACAAATCTCGTGTATTGTGCATTGTTTGTTACAAGTTAGCGATACCGTGCATATACATTTATACAGATTTAAAACGTTATTTGCAAATGAAACAAACTTTCTCACCGTCTCTCATTACGATAAAAACGGAATTAGTAGCATGCCAATATTTAGTGTAAATCGCATATTCTGACACCAAGAATATTCTTAAAGTTATAGGCTAACATTGTGGAGCTTCAATTTCAAAAAATTGTCAATTTTGATATCTGAACTACATAGTAGTGTACATATGGACAAATAAACACCCTAGAATAAAAAAAAGTTTGGAAAGTTACACTGTCAATGGCAAGTTATGCATGAATAAACAATTAAAACTCGGGGCGAGTTTAAATAGCGTAGGTGTACACACAGTAAGTCTATGGGAGAAATGGGCAGGTGAATCCGATCAACTTACCATTTTCACTTTTTTAAAGCACTAAATAATCATTTTGAAATACAACGTTTTCAGGGCTTCATTTTTAGTCCTTATCAAAGACACTGATAACATCGGGAATCATGTAGCTCAGATTTTTTTTAACTGGGGTAAATGTTAGCCAATACCTTTAAGAGAAATGGATGTCTTCATTAGATATGAACATTAAGATTTTAGGAAGATACTCACATTTAACGTCTTGCACCTAGCAGATTGGGGAATAAGGTCTTTCACATTGACGATAAACCAATTAGAAGTGCTGATCATATCACAAATCCGCAACATATAATACAATCACACATTGAGGTAGGCCAATATTGCTGTATGGCAGCCATTTTTTACTATTTTAGTTTTACACAGTTGTGTACAGTGTCGCAAATTGTAATCATCTGATTTTGAATCAGCACATTCGTATTGACCAAACAAAAACATCATTATGACATGCATAATCACCAAAAAGTTCGATTGTTGACTAAATTCTTTATGGCAGCTATTATAAATATTTGCGTTAAAAAAAAATCAGGGTTTTTAGGTAACAATCAGCTGATTTGGAATCGTCACCTTCATATTGACAGGAAACCGTCAAAACGACATACATATCTCACAAAGCGAATGATTTTTGTAATAAAAAAAACTATCATGGCGGCCATTTTGAAGATTTGCATTCTGATAATTTTTTTAAAAATGTTTCATGTCTGGCACTCATAGGATTTGGAATCAACGCCTCCATATTGATTTAAAAAATTGTCAAAAAACGTGGTATAAATATAAAAATAATGCTGACATGTAGATGGGCCCTATATGGACTAGACCCCTTGGGCGTAAAATTGCCTGCATGCATGATAACTTGCACAGAACTGCAGCATTGTTGCCCATTTCTGCCTCGCGCAGTGCCATACCTGCCAATATATACTCTTTTGCGTTTTCATGATTGTATATGCAATACCTACTAGTATCCATTAGCCTATACATAATTTCCAATTGTGCGAAAAATGTAATATAAACTGGATATTGGGTGAGAAGTTTGAACCCAGCAGTGAATATAAAACGAGAATTTAAAACTTTTCTCAAACCGCTCACTAACTAAACTAACCCTAGACAGTTTTAAGCAGACCGTTTAGAGCTATAATATCGCGAGCAAGCGGTTTGGAAAAAGTTTACCCACTGTTAACAAAGCAACTTCCTTGCAAACACTTTTGTTCATCATGCCACTGTTTGCAATTAACCGTTTGTGATATATTACCTTTCCACATCTCCTTATTTTTTGTAGTACTATAGGCTTAAATGTTAGTGACATGATTGGGAATACTTGAAAATGCCTCAAGAACCAAGTGAGTTGAAATATATACCAACTATACTCCAGCTGGAGTAAATCTCCCAGCTGGAAGGATTTCTCTGTAATTTGTTTACTCAAGAAGAATCAAGCATGAACATACTCCTATTGTAATTCTATCGTGCCCCGATAGATATAACAAGCCAAAGAGAGCTACACAACAGGTTTGCCTGTCATGAGGTATATTGACATTAGTAACTTTACAATGAGAAAACGTTTGACAACAAGATTTTCTCAGCAGAATCCTTGTATAGTTTACTTGGTTCTAGAATATTTTCAGTTTAAGTTAAGGACTACCCCCAATCATGTCATTTACCTTAAAGTAGTAAAAGAGAAAATTAAACCATGGAGTCTGAGTTCTAATTAAGTCACACAAACTCAGTTCAAGGATCTTCAAAATACTATTCCGAAACCTTGCTCTTTGTCAGAAAGTGGGTTCATCGTCGTCTTCGCCTCCTCTGAATTTTTTATTCAAGTTTTGCAACCAATTAACGAATAAAAAACAACTTTAGGTAGAATTGTACATTTTGACTTTGTGATTGTATGGTATTCTGGTTCAAAGATGTCTGCCTCTTGGCATAAATAAATGTTGCACTTTTGTGATTCACATTTTAAATATACGCACACTATCGAAATCCTGACTACAGGATTGAAAAGAGGAATATTCATCTGATTCACTATCAGGTGGCGGGTTCAAGAGGCGTACATGTATGTAGGGGAAATGTGCCGCCCGGAAAAAATGGTATTTGTAGTCTGAAATTGTGAAATTCAAGCGTTGGTAGACTTGTATTTTCGTAACGTCTTATGCTCTTTAATGATTCTCCATATTTTTTCACAATAGGTAAAAAATGCCTTCGACGTTCATTTTGACCGGTAATATTGGTTTCATTTTTTTGTTTTTAATTCATGTTATCATCAGCTACAAAAGATGATTGTCTCATCCGTCAGTTTCCCGATGCATCGTCTTTTGTCTGCGAGTGTTCTGCTGCCCACTGCGACGGTATTGAAGACTATGCCCTCAACGACGGGAACTTTGTAATATTTACTTCATCGAAGCGAGGTCTTCGTTTGGAGAAGGAAGAGATTGGCATTATGAACCGACCAAATAATTTGGGTAAAAATGCGTATAAATTCATTTGTTTTACAATTGAACACATCCTCGTAAATAGTAAATAAAAAATACAAATGAAGAAATTACCCTTTCGTACGTCGAATATTGCGTTACGTTTATGACGATTACACTTTCCACTCCGATGAGACTTTAGCTAAAATATTTGTTACTATAATTTTATTAACTTCTAATCACTAGTCATTCCATAGTCGTATTCATGTTATGAGTTGGAAATTAAGGTTATGATGGCAGAAATTGTGAAGGAAATTATAAATGTACATTCTTTATTGCATACAAAATAGCCAATATGTGTTGAATAGTCAAACATGTTGGAGGAAAAAAAATATGTTGTCTTTAATTTAACTCTTTCTCCACTTCTTCTTGGAAAGCAGCTGGGCCCGGAGTCACACTTACAGTCAATAGATCCAGAGAATATCAGACGATTCTTGGTTTTGGCGGGTCATTTACCGACGCAGCCGCATTGAATCTGTACAATCTGTCGTCTGTTGCCCAAGAGAACCTCATGAGGGCGTATTTCGGGAGTGAGGGTAAGAAGAATCACTATCATAACAATCGGTACCATGAAAGCGGTAACTAAAATTAATTCCATTCAATTACCAGCAACATCATAACAACCATCACCATCACCATCACCATCACCATCACCATCACCATCACCATCACTATCCCCACCATCACCATCACCACCACCACCATCACCATCATTATCACCATCACCATCATTATCACCATCACCATCACCATCACTATCCCACCATCACCATCACTATCCCACCATCACCATCACCATCACCATCACCATCACCATCACCATCACCATCACCATCACCCTTATCATCATCACCATCACCATCACCATTACTACCATTACTACTTTGTATATTTGCAATGCTGTTTTTACTGAAAGTGGTAAATTAAATAAATTCCATTTAATTCAATACCACTACCACCACCACCCCCATCACCACCATTACTACCACCACCACCACCACCACCACCATCACCACCACCATTCCCATCTCCACCACTACTACAACTACTACTACCACCTTCAACCTCGTCATAATCATCAGCGTCATCACATTCATTGTCACTATAACCATCATCATCATCAATCATCATCATTAATTATCATTATCATCATCATCACTATTATAATCATCATCATCATCACTACCACCACCACCACCACCACCAACCACCACCAACCACCACACAGTATTTACATTTGGCAGCAAATCACCAACGTTAAAACGCAAGCAGATCTCACTACCCCATCTTTTTTGCAGCAAACCTATCCAAACAATATGACAATATCATTACCAAGATCATTAGTTTTACACTTAGGACGACAATCACCATTACGTTATTACTTTTTTTTACATCCCCAAATCTAATTTTGATTATTTAAAATTTCAAATTGGAAGAATAGTTCAACATATTTTCTTTCTTTTTTTTACCATGAAAACCCGACCGTGCAGGCTTGGAGTATACCTTTGGACGCATCCCAATGGCCAGTTGTGACTTTTCCACGCACGAGTATTCCTACGCCGATACACCTTCGGACTTTAAACTGGATACGTTTGCCCTTCAAGAAGAAGACATCGTCTATAAGGTAAACATCGATGATATGATATCAATGATATGATAGGAGGCACTTGAAAATGTATGAAGAACAAAATTAGTTGGAATATAATTATATCAACTGACATTCTACTGGAGTTTTTGCTTGGCCAGGATTTGTCTTGAATTTAAGTATTTAACGAGAAGCAATAAAATACCAATTTCGAATTTATTTAAGTATGATCCCGAAATAAATTGAACTTTTGCAAACCTAGGAGAAATTTTCCTGTTACAGTGAATACTAATGGTATCTGTTTTAAATCGAGTAAACATTAGAAAACAACAAAAATCCTTCCATAATTTACCTGATTCTAGAATAATTTTATCCCAAGTTCAGGACAGCTTTCAATCGTGAATTTGCCTTTAAAAATTGATTTGTAAACCTTTCACAGATCCCCATGATTCAACGCGCGGTTGCCATGAGCAACCGAAAACTCCATCTGATTGGTAGCCCGTGGTCTGCTCCTGGCTGGATGAAGACGAATGGGAAGATGCAGGGTGGTGCACGACTCTGGGGATCACCTGGTGATCAGTACTACAAAACATGGGCCCTCTACTTCGCCAAGTAAGACAACCATGCTTAATTGAGCATGTATGACATAAATAACATAATTAACATAAGTCTAATGATATAATATCATTATTATATTATTATTATTATTGCTATATCATTATTATTATATCATTATTATATTATATTATCTATTATTATGACTTCATCATCATAATCATAAAAAGAAGAAGAAAAGAAGAAGAGAAGAAGAAGGTAAGAAAGAAAGAAGAAGAAGAAAAGAAAAGAAAAATGAAAATAAGAAGGAGGATGGAGGAGGAGGAGGAGGAGAAAAGGAAAGAAGAAGAAATAATAATTATGAGAATAATGATTATGATCATCACCATACATAAGTATCGTTATCTTAATTCCCCTTAGACATATTAAAGGCACTGTATAACAGTGTTTCCAGTTTAAAAAATCTGAGCTGTATGATTCCCCATGCTACCAGTGTCTCTGACATGGTCTAAAAATGAAGCCCTGAAAAAATTACAGTTTCAAACGATCAGTAAGTGCTTTAAAAAAGTAAAAATCATTGAGAGACCATTCCAGCTTTCCCCCATAGACTGCTGTGTTGCAGAATTTCCCATCGCCCGATAGGAAATTAATGTGCCAATTTGTATCTGCACATATTGTACTAGTGACAGCATAACTGTCCAAACTTTTGTGTTGTAAGGTGTTTATTTGTCCATTCAAACACCGTCAGATATGTCAGATAGCAAAGTTCGACAATTTTTTAAACGTGTCTTCCACAGTGTTATATAGTGTCTTTAAGCGCGCATACGTATGCGCAAACAAACATTCAAACACAATTAGCCGGAAACAAATAATACTCTAAATTCTTGCTGCAATAATTATAACACCAAATAAAAAAAAACACACCACTTACAAAAATATGTTTTCGTTTAGATTTGTGGAGGAGTACCAGGCTAATGGTGTCGACATCTGGGGTTTGACTGGACAGAATGAGCCTACAGCGGGAATCTTCCCCAACTGGGCGTGGCAGAGCATGTACTTCAGCCCCATCCTCCAACGAGACTTCATCAAGTATGACCTCGGGCCAACCTTGCACGCGAGAGGTCATGAGGACGTCAAACTCATCATTCTGGATGATCAGCGGTTTCTGCTTCCTTACTGGGCGCGAGTGGTACGTTAGTTCATTGATTTTTGTTGTTGTTTTTATCATTGATTCGTTGTCGAAATAACCATTTTTAGCTTGAAGACGTTTTCTGGCGCCAATTGTTATTATTTAAAAAAAAAAAACACACGAAATAGACCAACTCAAGAACCCGACATGCACTGGTTAAAGTGTTTCTCCCCTGTCTTCTGGCACTGTATTTTGATTTGTCTAAAAGTCAAGTTATATCCCAAAGATTTACTTTCTTATAACTGCGAATATTCACTTGAGGTAGTTGTGTGTCCCATGTCGTTATATCTCATAAACGGCTATTCAGATTTTGAATGGATAAGCTCGAGCTGACGTACCGAAAAGGACATTTTCCTGTAAGTTTGCGGTTGATCTTCTAATTTTTCAGGAAGCACGTGCACACCTTTTATATCAACTGTATTTTATCACTACTTATTAGAATCCTCAGAACTCGAAGCCTGTATTAGTTTTACGAACAGAGACTTATATTTGTAACTCATGTTGATTCAAGCTTTTAACCCCTACCGTCCCCACTACAGGTTCTTGATGATGAAGATGCGGCCTCATACGTTTCGGGCATCGGGCTGCACTGGTACTGGGATAAGCTATCAGATGCTGAGCGACTCAGCCAAACTCACGAGGAGTACCCCGACTACTTCATGATCGGAACCGAAGCTTGCGAGGGCCATCAAGACTGGGAGCAGGAGGTCATCCTGGGGAGCTGGGAGAGGGGAGAGGAATACAGCCACGATATCATCGAGGTAGGTCACAACCAATCACTTTGGCGATCAGCGGTACACTTTTAGACCATTATACTTTTAAAATCCCGGGCAAGGTAAACTCGGAAAGGGGCCCGTTGGGGCCACTCTCGAAAAAGTGTCAGGTTTAACCACATTCCGAGTCAAGTTTGACCAAAATCCTTGTCAACTTGATTCCGATCTTGGTCACGCTTGAACCGGAACATGGTTTAATCTGACCGCCCTTTTTAAAATGTGAACACAACGGACCCTTTCCCAAGTTAGCTGACCCGGGATTTTTAAGAGTGCAGCACCGATGTCTCAGACGAAGTTGTACGTGGAAAAGAAAAGAAAGCCATGGGAGAGGAAAAATATAATATGATGTTTAGGTTAGATATAACAATATGTTGCAGGCCCAGTGAGCCGGGGATGCTGAGGGTGCATCCTCCAAACTTTTTTTTCGTAGGGGAGCACTACTCCCCTAATAAAATATGACCTATGAGTGGTGTTTCATAGGCATCTGGGAGCTGATGGTGATGGATGTGCTGTAGCAACATTTTCAAAATGTCTGATGTGTTGATGTAGAAATATATTTCCAGTTACCACCTGTTTCAAAAAAGAAAAGAAAAGAGGGACTCTTTTTAATTTTCACAGGAAGGTCACTTGTCTATTCATATTATTTCTGTTCTTTGCCTTTGGTGGTCTTTAGATGGATTTTACTGCCTAGCAAATCAATCAAAACGGTCTCTGCGAGAAAACAGAACCCCTCTTCGTATCACACTTAGAGCCCTAAATGCACATTGTTATGGAGATTTGTTACAATGGTATAATGAGTGACAAAATGAGTGATTTATGGAGCTTTGATACACCATTCATTGTTAATTTGGATCAGGTTGAGTTACTTGATCGATAAGGTGAAAATGATTTCTCGATAAAATACATAAGATGGAACACATACCCTCATCAATCATATTGAACTATATGTCTCGATCCATTTTTCTCTTAGGATCTCAGTAACTGGGTAGCCGGATGGATAGACTGGAACTTGGCCCTGGACCTGATCGGAGGACCAAACTGGGTCGGGAACTTTGTCGACAGTCCTATCATTGTTGATGCCAAACGTGATGTCTTCTACAAGCAGCCAATGTATTATCATCTGGGACACTTCAGGTATAGTGAAAACCTAATATGTCTTCAAGGAGAAAAGATGCAAAAAACAATCACCTCATTAAGAAGAGGGTTCAGAAAGCAATTTGATTTCCTTTAAAGTTTGAGAGGAATTCGAATGAACTTTCATCAAAGACCACATAAATCTGCTTCAGTGGTGTTGAGGTCTGTTTCTTTGGCGTGCATGCATCAAGCTTCAAATCCTAATCATTTTCTTGGTAGCCAGGGGCAACTGGAATTTGGTATAAGAACCTTAATCCTTTCCTCTGCAATTTTTTGTCCTAGGAATTCATTCCGAGATGTGACAGGCTAAGTCATGCGAGGAATAAAGGAATTGTGTAAATCTTAAAGGAATTAATTGGTGCTACATTATTAAATGAATATTGTCAAATTAATTCCTTTAGGAATGGTCCATGTTTCCCGTAGTGACATACATTCCCATCCATATGAGGTGTTAGAGGTTAACAAAGTAGATGAATCAAAGACTAAGCTTAATATGTATGTATAATTACCATAATGGTAGAGACAAATAGTAGAGTGGAGCAAACATATCACAAGGATAAGATAGAGGGGGAATTGTAACAATAAGTCTTATTCCCTATAGGTAAAATTTTCCCATTTTTTAAATGAACTTCTAGTTTGCCTTTCAAAGTTGCTTTTTCACATTCAGTCTTTTTCGAAATACATATCTCTTTACAAATCTCTAAACAAGTTGGGACTGAAACTAATTTATCTTTTACAAATTAGCTTCTATTACAAACAATCCGCTTTCTTATTTTGCCATAATAATAGCCAAAATACAACCTCGCCTACACTACGTCGATCGCTACTAACTCTTATCATGAGATCTAGTGGAGAAAACTCAAAATGTTTTACAATCACTGAGTGGCAGTGTTCTTTATGATATCTTGGTAACTTTCATCGTATAAGCTAGCAAAATGATCATTCAGCATGTTTTTCGTTTGTTCATTTTTCAGCAAATTCATCGTTCCTGATGCTGTCAGAGTGGGACTGGAGAGCAGCAATGATAAACTTCTCGAGAATCTTGCCTTCAAACTTCCCGACGGTTCCATGGCCTTGGTTGTCTTGAACAGGTGAGCTCTCTAAATTTAGTCTTTAAGTAAGACACTCAGAATAATGCATGCAGAATCTATTGAGTTTTGTTGCAATGGCACGGAGCGTAATACCATTTTAAAAGGTGGTTTCTCTCTTGTTGTGAGAGTTAACACTTCTCACTCCCGTATAGGAGTGAACATTCACCCCAACAGATAGTGGAAAATTACTGTCAAAGGAGCGACTTTTCCACTCTGAGTTTGATTAGAATTGAAGTGAATGTCATTCCAATTGAAATGATCCCTGATGTAATTCCTTATGGGGAATAAGGAGTGATAGTAGAGATCAGTTCTTTTCAGAAGTGAACATAACTCCCATTTGGAGTGAATTGACTCTTATTTGGAGTGAAATAGTAAATAAATTCACGATCTTTTGAGGATGATTTCCACCACTTTGATAGCTGAATTCCACTTTTACCAGAGTAAAACTATGCGCTCTCTCAATAAGATCATAGAGATACATTCTTTTTACATATAAATAGTAAGCATGTGATATGGTGCCCTGAGATAGTATATCTGAAATTGTGAATTGAGTTTTCTCCCTAGGTCTAAAAAAATGTCCAGTGAATGTATCTTAAATCTATTTAGTTCCAATATGACATGGCAATAAGAAAATTGTTTGTTGCCGTAAGTGTGCACATTTAGACCTTGTGTAATTTTTGTCTTCCAGAAGAAAACTTAAGAAGCCTTTTCATGTGTAACTTTCAAAAAGTTTTCAAAGCTTTCGTATTTTGTTTTTGTTTCCAGGAAAGAGTTTGCTTTCCCGCTTCACATCAATGACCCGGATGTCGGCTTCCTGAACGCCGAAGTTCCTGCTCGCTCCATCCAGACCTACCTCTGGAAGTCTGCCACACAGTGATGCATCATGGGATTGATCAATTCAAAAACATAAATGATCGAAATGATTCTACCTTTGTTGCTGCTAAATGTTAGATTAATTAA
>JZLH01S0402039.1:20034-33070 GCA_001188425.1 Eucidaris tribuloides | reverse complement strand
TCAGTTTTTTTTAGACATTTCAGCATTGAGTGGCATCCCTGATAATTACTATTCTGTTTTATTATTACTCTTTCACTCCTTTATAGCACTGAATGATCATTTTGAAGTACAATTTTCTCAGGGTTTTATTTCTTGACCTTATCAGATGCATTCACACCATGGAGGATTATGAAGCTTAAATTTTTATAAACTGGGAAGAGTAATAAATCATGCTTTGAATACCCTTTGCTCTATTCTTCTTGTTTTTAGAACTGATCTGTTCCCCAAGAGACAAAAACACTACAGTGGCTTCTACTTTTTCTTTTCCCTTCTGGTCATGCTGGTGATTTCTTTATTTTTGCACAAAGAAACAAAAAAGGTAAGCTCAAAGATTCAATATATATCACAACTTGTATTAGTTTTAAAGGCGGGAAATCTCATTTGCAACCCTCCCACAGCACAGCAAAAGATCATTCATGCCCATGATGAAGAACATGTCTGTGAAATCTGAGGATTAGTATTTTCGTAGAATTTGACAAATGCACAAAAACAGTGGCCGTTAAGTGTACTAGGTGTAATGTTAGGAATTTTTGTCTCTGTAGGACAAGAATTCAAATCAAAGTCCACCCGTCACTATAATTTCACCATAACTAATTAGATGTTCTTCAAGATGGTATTGTCTTCTATATGCCAGTGTATTTACACAATGTTATTTTTAGGCATGCAAAAACTTTTTTTGTAACAGTGGCCGAATCCTGTACATCAGTAGTTACAGTTTTGTTTATTATGTGTGTGTGTATGTGTGTTTTGGTGATGACCAAAATGTCATGATAATTTTATGGATGGTAACGATGATGATGATGATGATGATGATGATGATGATGATGATGGTGATCATAATGATGATATTGATCATGATTATGATGATCATGATGATAATGATCTGAATAATAATGATTATTGTAATGATGATGATGACACCCTTATACTAACATGAATATTTATATTTATATAAACACAACAAAAAAGTAACTACCCCCCTTTTCAACATATCATAACTTTTTAACAAAACAAGTTTGTGCAAAATAATTTGGCAAGAGTGTTCCTACACTCATTGACTAACTTCTGTGTGAAAATGTGATTGGTCTGTTGGGCCATGCATGAATGAGCATGCATTAAAGGTGAAAATGCCACTTTTCAAAAGTCACATGAGTCATCTCTTCTGCCAAAATAATGGTAAATAATGACATTTTTTCCTTTATTTATAAAGTGTGCTCACTCAACCATGTCATGGTTTTAACCTCCTATCTTCGCTACAACACGATAAGATACATTTTGCTGAAAAAATCTCGGATTAAATTTTGCAGTAAATTTAAATGGATTTTAACAATTTCAAAATCGAGAAAGGGTGGACATTTTTAAATTGGTCACCGAACGTAAAAATATGCAAAAAAGTGTCAAAGGGGTATGAGAGATCAAACGACAGAGATTACATAAATATCGATAATCATTCACCAGAAACGAATTGTCAAAATCCGCATCAAAACCCCCCCAAAATGACCCTTGTGACTTTTGAAAAGTACTTTTTGCCTTTAATATGTGCTCACTCATGCATGACTTGCACGACAATCACATTTTCTCACAGAATTTAGTCAATTAGTGCCAGGAACATCCTTGCCAAATTATTGGGCTCAACACCGTTCTTTTAAAGTGATAGTATTTTGAAAAAGGGATAAGTTATTTTTTTTGTTGTGTTTATATACTTATATAAATTGTGATATTCTGGGGACATGACTACTTTGATATTGGACACATTCCTATATTACAGCACAAATCGGGAAAATTAAGAAGCCATAGGACACAAAAATCTTCCAAGGCCAATGACAAGAGCATCAAGGCCATGACCTTGAATGACCTTCAATTAATTTAAGCCTTGCAAATGAGTTTAACCCCTTGGGGACGACGGGCTTGTACAGAAGCCCAGCACATGACACATTCAGAGAGGACTGGCTTCCACAGAACCCCAGAAAATGTTATAAACTTTTCATCCAAATTAAAGGTAAATGACATGATTGGGGGTAGTCCGCAACTTGGGGTAAAAACTATTCCAGAGTCAAGTAAACTATGCAGGGATTCTTTTGGGAAAATTTTGTAGTAACAAGTTAACTCATTTTAAAATAATATTCATCAGTATGCATTGTAACAGACAAATTTGTAGTGTAGCCATGGGGATTAAATCTATTGTGCCCCGTTAAAATTAAACTGCTGGCCTGTTCATGCTTGATTCTTCTTAAGTAAACAAACTCAAGACAAATCCTTCCAGCCAGGAGATCCACTCCAGCCGGTGTACATTTCAACCAGTTTGGTTTTAAAGGCAATTTTTTATTTCTCTAATCATGTCACTGAGCTTTAAAATTATATTGCCTACAAGTGAACGCTGTACCATTAAGTACACATTCTGACCTGAATAAATGAAGGAAATTTTTTCTTAGTGTGATATTGGGGCTTCTGTACAAGCTCGTTGTCCCCAAAGGGTTGCCTTGCCTTGCCTTCAGCCTATTTCGCTCCACTGCAGGAGGAAGGCCTCTTCACCAATTCTCCATTTCATCCTATCTTGAGCTGTCCTTTGCCAAGCAATGCCACAGTGTGCTGTTAAATCATCCCTCCATCTTCTATTCTGTCTCCCCCTTCTTCTTGTTTAGTTTCTTGGTGTCCAGTCTGTTACTATGTTTGTCCACCTGTTGTCACACCTCCTGGCTAGGTGTCCTGCCCACCTCCATTTCTTCGATTTTATTGCTGTAACAATGTCTTGTACCCCTGTTTTCAATCTGATATTTGTATTTGTCACTCTGTCTTTCCTTGTGATGCCCAGCATTATTCTTTCCATTGCCCTCTCGGATACCCTCAGTCTTTGCTCCAAAGGGTTAAACACATACAAACAAGTTTCCAACACATGAGTACAAGTAGTAACAATCCAAATGGATTGAAACTGAACATTTGTTACCTTTGATGTTTAAATGGTAACACATATTTGCATTAGTTTGTTTACATTGTACACATATGAATGCTTGTTGTGGAAAAAACATGGAATCAAATGTTAATAGATTGCTTGGTACTTGTTTGAACTGTGTGTAATGTAACTACAATGTAATGTGTACGTACCAGTAGAACAGGATGTTTGTACGGTATGGTACCCATTTTGTTAAACTAGCGTTTTTAATTTCTTGCGTATTTGTATTTGATAAATAAAGGGAGTGGTGTGGAATGGTCTAATTGGCAGCCTGTGTTACTGAGCCACCTGTTATTAATTTTTGTGCTTGCAGAGTTTGGTGACATTTTGCATGTTTTCAATTTTGCAGAGACAGTGCAAGCATAAGCAACCATAAGCGGCACAATACTGCCTCTGCAGTCAGGAATGAATGTGCACACTGTATAAATATGAAAGACACTGAAAGAGTGCAAATATCAATTGATTAGCTTTGCCAAAAAATATAAATATACCGTATATTTGTGTGTTTTTATTTCACGCTTTCATCAGAGTGTGCAAAATGCATGAAAATTTCCGCACCGTGGGATATTCCATGTTTATATTAAGTGATACACATTAGAACTATGATCTGTACTCCAGTCATCTCATTTGTCTCTTATCACTCCTGGATACGGTTATCAGTAGTTGGTGATGAATAAAACTGCAAACATAAACTAAAGAGCTGCATACATGTTACTGTAGTATTTATCAATGATAACAGTGTCATTCTATGGCATTCATTAAGTACAGGCCAGGTGCGGCACCAGGGTGAAATCTTACTGAGGGCAAAACACACTCAAAATACACATGTATAATGGCTTATACAGTACACTCAAGACTTAAATTACAGTATTCAGTTTTGAAGTAGATCATGTAGTAATATGAATACATTGATTTGTCTCGGGCAATATCGAACATGGAGACCGTCACTCTGAAGGCCTGTATGTGTATGCTTATCAGGACAATTGATAGTATTGACACAATAAAAAAAAAATAATAATACCACTATTTGTGAGTCGTAATGAGGAAATTTCCTTTACGTGTCTGAATAAATGGTCCTTAAATTTGACATCAAAATAATGCAGCTTTTATACTGCAATCAACTTGGCAACAAATAATTTATTATTCATCTAAATGGGGATTTCAAGCGCTATTGCGTATCCTGCGTGTATATGCGCAGGGATATCAGAAAATATCGTACACTGAGAAAAAATATTGATATACATTTAGGTTCTTTCTTATTTGCCTGTGGCTGAGTGATATCTTGTGGCAACGAGTTGATCCAATTTTCCACACAAATAACATGAAACTACACATTCTTTTTTTCATGAATCACACTATATTGTTTCTTCATTCTAATTTACTAAAGTTAGAGAAAGCTGTGAATTCTCTTTGCTAAGAGAAATGACATGTTGTCTCTCGAAGAACAAAATCAGTTGATGCCATTGGCAGACTTGCAAGCAGACTTAATAATTTGTAGAGGATTATTTTAAATTTTGAGTGGATTTAGATAATAATGATAGTATTGGATGGCTTATTTTTGGTGGACACAGGACATATTGTACTCCTCATGAAAATATTGACCCGTTCAATCTTTGTGATAAGTCGTACCAGAGGCGTCGATCCTGTGGGGGCAGGGGGGGCGATGGACCCCCCCCCCCAATGAAAATATTGGGGGAGCAAACATATCGATTTGACCCCCCCCCCTTCAATAATTTCGAAAAACTTGAAAAATTTGTAATATACAATGAAAATATATGTTTTAAAAAGCATTGGAAAACAAATAAAATCATAAAACCGGGCATAGAAATACGATTTAACATACTAAATTGCCAATTTTGTATTAATTTTGGACTTTTTTTCAATTTTGGCCCCCCCCCCAATCCGAAACATGAATCGACGCCCCTGAGTCGTACAATATTTTCTTGTGTCCACCTCACAGCCATCCAATATTATATAAATATCTTCCTTGTGAGGTGTACTCTTCATGCATGTTATGATATATTTTACCTTAGAATTGAAAAAAAATGTTTGTGCAAACTGGTTAAGCTACTTATGCATAACAAGTTTTGTTTACAAACAATGTTTATTCTGAATATTAAAGTGATAGGCTGACATTGTGGAGCTTCAATTTAAAAAATTGTCAAATTTTGATATCTGAACTACATGGTAGTGTTCATATGGACAAATAAACACCCTAGAATAAACAAGTTTGGAAAGTAACACTGCCAATGGCAGGTTTTGCATGATTAAACAATTAAAACTCGGGGCGAGTTTAAATAGCGTAGGTGTACACACAGTAAATCTATGGGAGAAAATGGCCACGTGAATCCGATCAACTTACGATTTTCACTTTTTTAAAGCACTAAATAATCATTTTGAAATACAATTTTTTCAGGGCATCAGTTTTAGACCTTATCAAAGACAATGGTAGCATGGGGAATCATGTAGCTCAGATTTTTGTCTCGCTTGCGTAGCGGAGCGAGACATAGGTATCACTATTTCCGGTGTCGGCGTCATCAACAATTGTGTTGTACACACAATAACTTTCTATAGCTTCGAGGTAGGATTGCCAAATTCATACCAGAGGTCCATCTCTTGAAGGTGCAGGTCAAGTTCGAATGTGAGTTGAATTTGATTAAGGTCAAAGGTCAAAGGTCAATGAACTTTCCATGACTGGCACTGTGCTATGTTAGTCATATAGCATAGTTTTGACATGCAGTCTCTTAATGACTGCGATATGCAGGCGAGACAACGCTTGGCGTTTGCCTTGTTTTTTAACTGTGATAAATGTTAGCCAATACCTTTAATCTTTTCCATATGTTGATACTTTCTTTCAGGCCAGTATTTTAAATTTAGATCAGACCAAGGAATGGAAAGGCTGGATGCAAATTGTTATTCTCATCTACCATTACACTGGTGCTAGTAAGGTGAGTCATGAGACCTTGAAGTGATTTTACTAATGACTGTAATTCTAGGTAGGGAATCTCATCTGCAACCCTCCCATAACAGAGCAAAACATTATCCATGCCCTTAGTCTACTTACAAAGGACTTGCCTGTGACATCAGAAGGTCAGACATTACCAGGATTTTGAAAAATGAGCAAAAAACAATAGTTGTGTAGTGTATGTCCTAGACACCCAGTTTCAAATCTCACTTCAGGCCTATGACAGTACTGTCTTATGTAATGCCAGATGGATGACCTACTTCTGTGCTGGCATGTGTCAGGCACAAAAGGAATGTAAGGTCATCTATGTGTATTGCACTTAGCTCTCACTGGCACTGTCCATGCAAGACCTCCAAAATAGACTATTAGACAAGTAGAATTTTTGTCACGAGAGACAAAAAATCAAATCAAAGTCTTACATTTACCATAATTCCACTAAAACTGTGTTTATAGCTCCTACACTTTGCTAAAGGTTCTTAAATATCATTTTCTTCTATAAACCAGTGTATTTGCACAATGCTAAATATTAGACATGCAAAAGAAACACCCAGCCTTTTGTCTGTTCAATTTTTGTCGAGCCCACCGAGGTGGAGGGAGACTAAGGGGTCACTTTGGCGTCCGTCCGTCGTCCGTACATTACGCTTACAAAAACTTGAATAACTCTGTGCTTATGCTCCAATTTCAATCAAACTTAGATGGAAGATTAATCATACAGACTTTCAAATTTAGAAGTATGTGATGATTACCACAAGGTCAAAGGTCACCGGCAGGGGTCAACAACCTTTTTTAGCCCAGTGTTAAGTTTTTACGGCAGGTTTCTATAATGGCGCATAAATTTGCTCCCATTTGCCCAATTGTGACCAAACTTGGGTGGTAGATGTCTCGTAAGGAGCTGAAGGTCACCAATAGGTCAAAGGTCACCAGCTGGGTTCAACGACCTTTTTGAGCAAAACTGGGTGAAACATATTATGGCTGTCTCCTTGTATTTTATTCCATTCAACCATTCAAAAGCATATATTCTTAAAATCATATAAATGTTACAATATAAATGGTTATATAAAATTCATTTTCAGAGAGCGGCATTATGTTTGTGCATTCTATTTGAAATTCATCAATGCTTATTTTCATGAAATCTGAATTTTCAGCCCCAAGGTTTTTGTGAGAAGTGAAGATGTATCTTTACATCATAAATGATGAGCTTATTTGATAGATAAGTTCATATTGGGGTGTGCCAATCAAGGACACAGTCTTTAAATAAACCATACCAATTTTCAATCATTATCTTATGTCCCTTTGCTCTCCCATACCAGGTGATTCCAATCTACATGCATCTTCGTCTCATGGTGGCGTCCTATTTATTCATGACGGCCTATGGCCAGTTTTGTGCCTCATGGGACAAGAACAAGTTTGGGCTGTCGAGAGTATGCAATGTAAGTAGAAAATAGAGTGAATTTGTCCTCATATATGTGAAATACAAAAATTGGATGATGGATGACTTAAATGAAGCATGGAATAAGGTATAATTTGTTTCTTGATGTGCCTTTCTTTTATCAAACTTGGAATGGGCTGGGAAGCATTGCTATTACATAAAAGCCTGTGTATTCAAAACCAATGAAGCGAGACTTTTTAAATATCAGCGGGAATTACAAAATTAAGTGAGCTTTCAAAATATGTGAATTTAATTGAGTATAAAACTTGATTTTGGTAATTATTCTGTGGCTAATGAGAGGGCATTCCCTATACTACCATAATATCAATGACAATTCATAGGACTATTAATCTCAGTAGTAACTCTTCTCCCCTCTCAGGTTATGTTCCGTATGAATCTCCTAGTCTTCTTCCTCTGTCTGGTAATGGATAGACAGTATCAACTCTACTACTTTGTGCCACTTGTCAGTTTTTGGTTTCTAGTTATTTACATCACCATGGCGGTGTTTCCAAGGGTGACAAGAGAGACGGCTGAAGGTGAGATTATCTTTATTAACCCACTGAAGACTAATACCCATTTCACAATATTTCGAATGATGAACCACCAGTGAATTCAACGGTGGTTCACCAATG
The DNA here is from genome assembly GCA_001188425.1 of Eucidaris tribuloides. Classification (NCBI taxonomy): domain Eukaryota; kingdom Metazoa; phylum Echinodermata; class Echinoidea; order Cidaroida; family Cidaridae; genus Eucidaris; species Eucidaris tribuloides. The sequence goes on along the minus strand of JZLH01S0402039.1, from coordinate 25,055 downwards.
AAAATTTCTTTCATGCTAGAGAGAATTTCACCAGGTGTACCCTGGGACATGGGTGAAAACTCTATCTTAAAAGGCCTCTCGGATGAATGGCGGTGAATTCACTGGTGAACTTTTCTGAGATTTTACCCTCCAATTGTTGAGGGTAAACACTGATGAACTAGTGGTGGTTTACTGGGGAAGACACAGTGTGAAAGGTCTTTGCGGTGAAACACCAGGTAAAATATGCAGTAGAATGTTAAAGGTCATGTTTTGTTACCGGTCGAGACCATGTCTTTGCATATTCATCAGAGTCTTTTCTCTAGTGAATTCAACTGTGGTCTACCGTTGGACATAGTGTGAAAGGCTAGAGTATAACCCTTTCACGCTAAGTCCAATGCAAAGAGATTCTCAGGGTGTCTCCGGATGTACCCATTGAAATTCTCCCTAGCGTGAAAGGGATATAAGACCAACATATCTCGAGCTGGGGTCAATAGAGAATGTGTGTTATATTGAAATCAAATTGTCTTCAACAGCTACATGTATGCACTGCACAATGCTGTGTACAGTAAACGCTTGCACTGTAATCATTAAATAATTGTCTGTCAGTATATCATTAAAAATGTTTTTTGATATATCTATTTAAAAGTACTCAATGATCATTCTGAACTGCAATGTTTTTTTAGGGCTTCATTTCTAGACCTTATCAGAAGGTGCATTCACATTACAAATCTTCACAAAGTTTATCTTCTCGAAGACCTCGCGCAGTTTGGCTTGGTTCACACTGTGGTAAAACTTCGAGAAGATTTACTTCTCGCGAAACTTCTCGAAGTTTTGGAACGCACTGTGCATGTGGAAACAATCAAAATGTACGGAGACTTTGCTCCACAGATTGATGAGGAATTTTGTTCTGTGATGCCCCAATGTCCTTTATACTTCATATTTATTTTAATGAAAGTACCAAGCTCACACAAAAATTAAATGAGTTTGGATGTACTTATGTTGCTGCGTACAAAACACGCATAAATATTCGAGCTACATGGTATACTCAAGTCATAATGTATTCAACTCCATGTTTGTGTACAGCGCGCAGGATCACAGGATATAACATCCCAAAGTTTGTGTTTCTCGATCTTCGGGAAATTTCCTACTAAGTTGTGGGAAGTTTCGCGAGAAGTTTTGTGAGAAGTTTGCGTTCACATTACCAAACTTCGCGAAGTTAATCTTTGGGAAGTGAAACTTTGCGAAGTTTGCTGTAAGTGTGAATGCACCTAGAGACACTAGTAGCATGGGGAAATCATGTCGCTCAGATTTTATACTGGGAACATGGCTAAATAGTGCTTTTAAGAGTTAATTGATTGAATTCATCAGTAGCATGACTTAAGATTATTGTGCATTGTAGACAGATATCTCATAATGCCCTATCTGTTTCTATCCCACAGCTTCTCCAAGTCACTATGTCTTCATGTTAATCAAGATTGTCCTCCTCATTGTTATCATCACATTGCTGTCTTTCTCCCAGGTTAGTATTTCTCAGTTTTCTCAAATTACATTCTAAGATTGGAGATTGGAAGTAGTCCTCAATATATGATACAATGCTTCCAGAATTAAATATACTGTTAAAAGGCAGGGGATCTCTTTTGCATGCCTAAAAATTAACATTGTGTAAATACAATAGCATTTAGAAGAAAATGCCATCTGGGAACCTTTAGCAAAATGTAGGGGCTAGAAACTCAGTTTAAGTGGAATTATAGTGACCGTTAGACTCAGATTTGAATTTTTTCTTGCGAGAAAACAATTCCTACCATAGAACGTACACTTAACAGCTATTGTTTTTCTCTTGCATATTTCAAATTCTAGGTAATCACTAACCCCCAGATTTCACAGATATGCCCTTCATCAATAGCCTAAGGGCAGGGGTTATCTTTTCCTGGTCTGCAGGGATGTTTGCAAATAAGATCCACTGCCTTTAAAGGCAGGGGATCTCTTTTGCATGCCTAAAAATTAACATTGTGTAATTACAATGGCATTTAGAAGAAAATGCCATCTGGGAACCTTTAGCAAAATATAGCAGCTGGAAACTCAGTTTTAGTGGAATTATAGTGACCGTTAGATTCAGATTTGAATTTTTTTCTCGCGAGAAAAGAATTCCTACCATAGAACATACACTTAACGGCTATTGTTTTTCTCTTGCATATTTCAAATTCTAGGCAATCACTAACCCCCAGATTTCACAGACATGTCCTTCATCAATAGCCTAAGGGCACGGGTTATCTGTCCTGTCGTGTCAGGTTTTGTCAATGAAACAACTGCCTATAAGTTTCTTCCGTCAAATTCACAACCAACTTTATCTTTGGTTGACAATTATCATAACAAAAAGCGCGGAGGTAAATTGTTGTGAGACTTCATAGGTATTATATAGAATATAACATGCAAGAGTCACTGTTAAAACTATGACAAGGCCCGAGGTACGTGACTGTACAAATTTCCCGAGGGCGCCAGCCCGCGAGGAAAAATAGTAAACAGTGCAACGTAACGAGGGCGTATAGTTCAAACAGAGAACTCGTCCGAGAAGTACAATTTGGTTATATGCTCGAAATTAAAAGTAAACCACAATAGAACAAAAGGAAAGTATCGATTACGGAACATCCTAAGTGCGTGTGTGTTGCACGCCATACAGCTGCGCGATATTTTTATTTGCGGTACGGATAGGGATACAATTCCATATACGTATACTCTAGTTGGTCGAGTACAAATTTCACAAACCTATAAAAACACTGATTTAATCCGCATTCATATCTTAACTGGAATCAAAACTCAAACTTGACAAATCTAACCCAGTGTTAGTCTGAAACTTAGCTAGACTTCCATACGGGTGTTACATGCATAATGTCTTTCACACGCATGGAAAAAAATAGCGTACGGTACACTAAAACTCTATATACTTCCCCCACAAACTTTGTCTTTCTTTACAAAACATGTTTGCTTAAGATTTAATAGACTCAGACAGCATGCAAAATGGCATACAGAGCACTGAAACATTTTTTAAAAGTTTATTAAGACACAATTGCGACACATTTTTAACGTGGAGTGTTATTTTCTGACTTTCGTTACAAGCCATAAATCTACTATTTGGGTTTTGACGTCACAAGGGCGACACCTCCATGGATCTAGTTGGAATATCATTAATCACATGATGAGCAATTGACCAACCAGGTATCAACAAACATACAATGACGGATATAACAATTTCTATCAACGCCAGAGATAAATTTAAAACTGGTACGTTAATGCTTGTTTCTCCTCAAGTAAACAAATTCAAGACAAATCCTTCCCACCTGAATGTACACTCTATCCAGTGTGTATATTGATATGTGTTTCAACTAATTTGGTTCTTGAGGCCTGTTTGACTTCTCCCAATCATGACATCCTTTAATTTGTTATCTCTGAGATTAAGTATTTCCCATGCAAAATTTATTTGAAAATCACCCCCCCAACAACAACAACAAAAAATGCTTCTCCTACATTTGTCGACCAATTTGGATTTTCTTTTGTTTATTTGGGAGAACTACACGAGGCACATCAAACTTTAAATGGAACTTTGAAATTTTGTTTAGAAAATTATATGTTTCTTACTCACTACAGTTTCATCATGGTGAGAATTGAAAATTGTGTGAATTTTTTTGTCAGATGAGCACCACATCAATAATGTGCTGGTTATCTTGTTGATCATGTTGTTCATCTTGTTGATAATCTTTTTGTCGTTGCTTATCTTGTGTATCAAGTTTATCTTGCTGTTTGTTGTGTTGATCTTGTTGTTTATCTTGTTACAGGTATCTTTCATCCTCCTGTTTGAGTGGTGGCCTTTCAACCAACTCTTTATGTATTCTGGGACATCTCTCTACCTTGTTGTTTGTCTTGTTCATCATGCTGTTGTTGATATTGTTGATGTTTGTCTTGTTTATCTTGTTGTTTGTTTATCTCATTGCAGGTATTTTTCACCTTCCCTTTTGAGTGGTGACCTTTCAACCACTCGTGTATCCTGGGACATGTCTCTACCTTGTTGTTGTGTAGTGTGTACATCATGCTCATCTTGTTGTTGTGTAGTGTGTACATCATGCTCATCTTGTTGTTGATCTTGTTTATCTTGTTGTTTATCATGTTTATTGTGTTGATCTTGTTGTTTATCCTGTTTCAGGTATTTTTCACCCTCCTATTTGAGTGGTGGCCTTTCAACCAACTCTTCATGTATCCTGGGACATCTCTCTACGAGTGGTGGTTCAGATGGGGTCTTGATAAATATGTAAGTTCTTGGATCTTGAATAGTTGGTTAGATGGGTTATAAATAAATGTGTACATTAAGTCGTAGAAAGTCTTTAGACCTACCTGTATGACTAGTTTTTCAGATTGGGTTATGATAGATATGATAGACTCATGCAGTCATTGGACCTGTATAGGTGTGTATAGATTAGTCTAGATAGCTTTGTACATGTAAGTCTGTGGATCTATGAATGGTGATTTAGATGAGGTCTAGATGAATATATATTACGTTTTTTGTTTAGATGAGGTCTAGATAAATAGGCCTACATACATCTCAGTAAGTCTTTAGACCTATGACTGGTGGTGTAAATTAGGTTTTGATATGTATGTTAGTTTCTGGAAGTCCTTGGAGAGAAAACTTTGCTGTACTAGGTGCTGATTTACATTGCCACTAGAAATGCTTTACTAATTAATACACTTTAATTTTTTTTCCTACAATTTCAGATTGTCCCGTATGGAATGTTGTTTGGATTCGGTCTCTTATCGGCCAGATCTCTGAAGTGGATAGACGACAGCCATAAGAACAGCTTGTTCTCACCAATAAAAAGTGTTGTGTTACAGGTCATAGCAGCTGCTGTATTTATAGTAAGTTAGGGATATGGTTGTGGGGAGTTCATAGAAATGTCAAAATAATATTTTCACCAAAAATAAGCATTCTACTAGCTATTGTAGGTGAGTTATAGGCAAAAATATAATTTCATGTACTTATTTGCATAATTAATTAA